>JAQPZY010001393.1:2307500-2609297 GCA_029931535.1 Margaritifera margaritifera | reverse complement strand
GAAGAAGAAGAAACAAAGAGGCCCACGACGACGAAGACATTCCGTACCGCCTGAAACACCACTAGATGAACAACTAGCTCAAGTTCCATGCTATTGACTTCGAAGAGTAGATGAGTGAACCTGAAAACTCCAAACTTCTAACCCACCCCAAAACAAAATCCACCACCAGCAAACCACTCTACCAACAAAGAAACCCGAACCCCTTATCAAAAAACACTACAGACTACCTACTACCCATGGGCTCCTTCCTGAAAATTACTACTCGGATTCGAGAGACGGAAAAACATAACTTCTCGACAAAATTTAAAACTACAGCTTACACTGCACACGGATCACATTAAAGACTTCAAGTCCGAAATACCCACGATCCCGAGAACGCGTCGGATTCATTAGCGATTTGTGGAATTCAGTCTTAAATGAATCTTTAAACGAACAATGTGGAGCCAAAGATAGAACGAACGATTGAGACTGGCGCATTCATCATGACAATTTGAAGAGTCCTGTTTGGATCGATTTTCAGCACCCCGGACAGGAATTAACGCCAGACAAAGTCAAGTCCAAAATAGAACATGTTCAAACAATCGAACGACAAGTTTACCATCACAGATGGAAAAGGCCACAACTTTACTTTACTCAGATAAAAAGACGTTCTCCCCTCCTTGAAGCGATGTGGAGAAACGAAGGTAGGAAACCGTTATTGTTGGATCGATATTCGAAAGTAACCAAACGCAGTGTCGTCCAAATCGACAATACTCAAGACCAGATGTGCTTGGCTCGGGCTATTGTGGTGGGGTGCGAACGTATGCCAACAAGAATGAGAGCACAGAATGGAAAAGAGTCCTGGAATAACATTCGGACAGTCGGACGAGGGAAGGAGGCCAAACAACGAAACGAAGCAGAACGTCCTGTTGCAACAAGCAGGCATCCCTGAACCAGCCAAGTGGTTTCACCTTTTGAGGTTTTGATAAATGCCTTATACTGTATGGACAAGTGGAAGACTTTATCAAGTACCCCACGTTTAGAACCTTCCACGAAGATTTACGACATACCTTTAAATCATCCAAATCGTGGAACTCGACTTTTATCAGTTTCAAAAAGTGTATCAGATATTGTGTACCAAAACTATTTAAAAAAGAAAATTTAAATGTTGAAAAAAAGATAAAAAAAAAATTTGAATTTTGTGTGAAATACACTTAAAAAAAAAGTGCGTACCTATCATCGATGTGACGCAGCATGAGAACTTCCAGATCACACGACTTAACCTTACGGACACGCTGATTTGGAGTATATAAAAAAGGAAACCGTCTTGAACAGAAAAAAAGACAACACCAAAAAAGATGACTTCAACATTGGCCTTGCCTGACTATTGTGAGTGTACTATTCGCTTGAAAACGTTCAAAAATTGGCCTAAACACATGCCTGGACTATTGTTATTGTCCTCATCGATGGAGCACATCCACAAAAGGAAAAAAAACTTAGGAAAAAATGGATTACCTTACTTCCTACTCTTTAGCAGAGCAGGATTTGTTTTACTTTGGACAGGGAACCAAAGTACAGTGTTTTAGTTGTGGTGTCACTATTCGTATGTATTGTAAGAAATCAGCTCTCCTGGAACATGTCAGATGGTCACCAAACTGTGCTTACCTTTCTTTAGCGTTTTCCACGGATGACATTACAATACGTTTCGGATGGTACAGTCGACAGGTATAAAAAAGGAACCCCTTTCAAACCTAACCCTTCATTCTGACTTTTCAACGTTAACCAAGCAAGAAGATGAGTCATTTTGTCATCCTTCCACCAAACTTCAATAAGAGTACTCAAACTGCCACCACACCCACCACCATTACCAAGGGAGAAATCTAGTGGTAGAGTGAACTCCAAGGACTATCATCACGACTTGGAGTGTGATGCAGTACCATGCGATGAAACGGATTCTGTACGGTTTGGCATTCCCGATTCACACGTTCAAAAAGGATTCCGAGCTTGTAACATCTTGGATTCAGGACCCTCTCCAAGTCTCCACCACTCATCGGCCACCCTCTAAAGAGGCAGTACGCCCTTTATGTTTTTACTGGAAATACTAAAGGAACTGGTATTGACGTTAATGACAACAAGGTCAATGTTGTTCCATATTCGCATGTCAGAATACCTGTGAGTTTACTTGGTTTATTCCAAGTATGAAAAGTCGTCTCGAGTCATTCAAAGACAAGTGGCCAAAATATCTAGAAGGTCCTAAACCGGAAGGTTTAGCTAGATCTGGATTTAAATACGTGGGAGAAGGAGATAAAGTTCAATTGTTTCAGTTGCGGTGTGAAACTTCACCAATGGGAGCCTACCGACTCAGCTTACATTGAACATGCCAGATGGTCTCCGCACTGTCAGTTCTTACCTTTAGTCGCCTTAGAACAGTACGGGTACGATGAGCCAGATGCCAAACAGAGGAAGAAGTTAAAAAAATTCCATGTCGGAGGAGAATACTTCTTCTTTAGAAGAATACGGAAACTTTACCAGAGTACATTCGTGGCTTGCCTTTGGAAGTGCGCGAAAAGATTACCAAGAGTTTGTCAAGATCCAAGTGAAACGTAAACTCAAAGTCATTTCTCGAGCTGTACGCTATACCCTCTTCCAAGGTCATAGAAGAATGATTATGGGAAACGTCTATCACAATAGCTACGTTCACGGAGACTTTCTCAAAAGGTACCAACCTTGGGAGCCTGGCTATAAAAAACATTGCCACCCAAGATTCCTACCTTTGCCATCGACCCCTATAAAGAAGTTGGCATGCCTGCGCTGTTCACAGTCACTCGTGAAACGGATTCCGTGGAAGGAAGTCAACGATCGTGTTCAGACCTTAGAGGATTATAATGACTTGATACAAGAACTGTTTACCATTGAATTTTGGACGTTATGCAGTGTGTGTCTTAGTGACTACTTATCTTGGAATTCGTTTTCCAGGACATTCGTTGTGGAATATTTTTGAGGACAAGTGTTTGCCTTGGATTATTTTGAGGATCCGTGGTTGTTTTGGACTCAATTGTTGAGTTCAAAAAAAACAATATGACCCTTTGTTCTTCTTCGGACTTAGTAGAGAGAAGAAGACTATAAATATTTGATTTTATCAGTACAAGAAAGAAACATTGTACGTAAAGCGTTTGAGAGTGGTAATGAAAATCAGTGAGGAACCTCCATGTGAAGAAGACATTCGTCACACTTTATCTGTCTATAAAACATTTCAAGAAGTGTAGTATTGCTAGTGAGTTACACCAACAACTTTTCAATTGGAAAAATGTACGACCCTGGAGAAACCTTGGTTTCCAATATTGGCTACAAGAAGTGGCTCAGTTTGCCAAAGATTTGGCAACTTGTCCATAAGGGTCCAAAAGTGAAAAAATGGGAACCTCCATGGGAAATCCTGAAAGAAGAAATAGAAGAAGAACCTGACACCACAAAAAAAGAGGACCACACCGTTGTCCAAATACAACCACCACCCCTTGAGGAACACAACCCTTCCTTGTCGCCGTCCGTCAGAGCATTCTTCTACCAAAACAATGACGAACAGAAGAATGCCACCCCAAGCAGCAGTGCCTGTTGTTTTTCATTCCTAGGAGGCCAGAATGTTGTACATTGACTCTTGTTTATACAGAACTTTAAATGTTTGTAGTGGTAGTCTTAATCTTGTACGTGATCATTTTAATTTGCTATTTTCTCACTAGTTCGCTTCTTCGTGTTCGTGTAAAGCTGTAAAATATGTTTTTTGTTGTGTTGGTTGTTTTTTTTTAAAAAAAATAAAAAAATAAACGTGTATGAAAATGTATAAAATGTCTTGGGTCTTTTGTCTTCTTCTCAAAAATCTTCTTACCTCAGTCATGGCTACATCATCTTCTTCTTCTACCCTCGTCTGCCTCTTCTGCTTCTGTCGTCAAAGTGATTGACGAAAGTTAGATCGTTCCAGTTGGGACGCTTTGTATCTGCGCCATCCATTTAACATGTTGATTGCTGGACCGAGTGGTTCAGGTAAAACCGAATTTGTCAAACGTTTGATCGAACATAAAGGTGATTTGTTCGATCATCCACCTCAACGTATCGTGTGGTGTTACAAAGAGTGGCAACCGTCTTACACACTACTCCAAGAAAGTCAAGGAGAAACCATTTCGTTTGTAGAAGGCATCCCTCACGAAGACGATGGAATCGTGTCTGACGTGACTCAAACCCATTTGGTTTTTTTTGATGACATGTTAGGAGAAGACGAAGAAGAAATTAAACTTTGGTTTACACGAAAAGGACACCATCGTAATGCTAGTATTGTCTACATTACTCAAAATTTATTTCAACAAAGTAAAGCCCATCGAACCATCAGTCTGAACGCTCATTACGCGGTCTTGTTTAAAAGCCCCAGAGACAAATCTCAAGTACAAGTGTTAGCCAAACAGTTAGGCATGTCTTGGTTGAATTATGCGTACGAGGATGCCACTCAAACCCCTCACGAGTATTTACTAATTGACTTAAAACCTACCACTCCTGACTATTTGAGATTTCGTGCCCAACTGTTTCACCCTTGGGGTCAAGAAGGTGGTCCTGTCATTTACACGCCCCCTTCAGCCCATTTTTAAAAAAAACTATAAAAACAACCTACTACGTCATTTCTGTCTGACATTCTTTTGAGAGATGGCTTCCTTTCAAGCTCATCCTTCGGCTAAATTGATTCGTGCCTTGTATGGCATCAGTCGTGAAAAAAATGCACAAGTCCGTGCTCATTTGTTAGAAGCGAGTCTTAAAGAAGTGTTAAGATGGTTTACTTTGACAGCACGTCAATTACTGCAAGGCATCATTCACATCCCTCATCAAACTCAACGTTTTTTTCAAAGACATAAAGCGCATTGTCACAACTGGCTGATCCTAGAATCGATTCACGGACTAAAAAACAAATCATTTTAACTCCTGGTGGAAGCGGTTCTTTAGGAGGGGTTATGATTCGTTCCCTTTTGAAATGGGATCCTAATGCCCAAGCCAAAAAACCCAAATCACCCAAAAAGAAGAAAAGTCCTAAAAAGAAGAAAGCCACAAAGAAAAGTCGTGCAAAGAAGAAGAAAACAACACCTACCACTAGCACCCGCCGTAAGAGAGGAACTGCTGCAGCCAGGAAAACGTACACCCGCAAGACACCACGACAAACAACCGTGACGAGGTCTCCTTCTCCTTCGTCCCCATCATCTTCACCACCCTTCACGATGATGCCTGCCAAAACAGACTTAAGTCCCGTGTTTCCTAATTTGATGCAAAAATGGAAACCTATTTCAAAAGTCACCACTTCGGGACCCTCGACGACATCGGCTGATTTGACCATGGCAGCAGCCACCAACAAAGTACCTTCCCCTAAAACCAAAGTCCAAGAAAGAACTGGCATCTTACAAAGTTTACTGGATTTATCCAAAGAAGAATTGACTCGATTTAGTCCTTTGAAAACACCTCAACGTCGAGTGAGGCCTGTCATTAAGTTGGTACGTCGTGCAGACAATCAGTGGAGACGTATTCCAGTATAAAATAGAAGGGTACCCTGCCAGAGACTTCAGACTTACTCCTCACCTCTAAAATGGCTCCCAAACGTGCACACCACAACTACCTCCACCAAAAAAAGAAGAAAAGTAAAACCACCAAAAAAGGATGACTTCCACCTCGTCTAGCCAAACATTGGGATGTCTTGTCTGTCCTAACCAAATCCAATACTCCCATGCGAAAACAACTCATTCAAACAGCTCCTAAAGAAATCATCGATACCGTGTGTGAATGTTGTTTGAACGTGTTGAAAGGAACGGTACCTTTGTCCAAGATACAGAAACAAAAATTAGGGAAACATCGGAACGTTCTTCGTCAAATGGTGAAAAAGAAAATACCTCTTCAACAAAAGAAAAAAAATGTTGGTACAACGAGGAGGATTTCTACCTATGTTGATAGGACCGTTGTTAAAAATAGCTGCTCCTTTGTTAGGAACGATTGCTGGACCGCTTTTAGGAGGGGTCATGCGATAACCAAAAAAAGAAGATAAAAAGGACCACCCTTCTCTGAAAAGACCACACCTTTTTGGTACCTTTGAATGAAATGGAAGGACGAAAACTGACTTTAGTACCTTACAAACGATGGATGGAATTTCATCGTTGGAACGAACAACGGATACCTCATTTACCACCCAATCCTAATCTCAACGAGATGTCTCAGTTACAACAAGAAATACAATCCCTGATGGAACGAAGCGATTTGTGCGAAACAGAAAAATCCCAACGGTACGGTCAACTTTTACAACGTCTGCAACTCTTTCGCCAAAAAGCAGTCGACGAAACAGCTCCACCCACTCTGAGAGATTTCAAAACCCTGATGAAAAGCGAACCTAAAGTGACCACCACCACCACTAAAAGAGACACCAGTACGGGGACGACAGAAGACAACGAGCTTCGAGAAGTTTTTCAAACTCCGTCTGCTGGCATACCTAGTCAAATTGCAGCTTCCTTCTTGACACTCTCACCTACTCCACATCGAGAAGCCATGAAAGCTTGGGTTCATAAGAAGATGTCCACTCCTTCTTCAGCAGAAGAAAAAAAGAAAGACAGCAAGACTGAAGTGAAAAAAGACACCACCAAGAAGAAACCTACCATCATTACCCCTTATTCACTACCCACTCAAGCCGCTTCGTCCAAACCTCACGACACTCAAAGTAGTAGCATCGAACAGTGGGTAACTTATTGAGGAATCATGGAGAAACTTTTAGCTACCATTTATTACAATCCTGGTCATGCTGCTGGTTACGGAGGAGTTCAAAAATTATATCGAGCTGCTAAAAGTAAATTGAAAAGTGTTCGTTTGCCCGAAGTACGACGATGGTTACAAGAACAATCGACGTACACGTTACACAAACCCATTCGACGTAAATTTTCTAGAAGTACAACTCAAGTGGAAGGTATCGATCATCAATGGCAAGCCGATTTAGCCGACGTCTCTCATTTAGCCACTTACAATCGTGGTCACAAATATTTGTTTTGTGTCATCGACGTGTTTTCCAAATTTGCTTGGGTCGTGCCTTTGACCTCTAAAAGCAGTACCGAATTGGTACGGGCCTTAAAATTGGTCTTGAAACAAAGTGGACGCCAACCTTTACGATGGCAAACTGACAAAGGCACCGAATTTCTAAATCAAGCTTTTCAAAAAGAATTGAAACAAAGACAAATTCATTTTTTTACTACCGAAAATCCTGAAACCAAAGCCAGTATCGTGGAACGATTTCAAAGAACTTTGAAAGAACGCATGTGGAAATATTTTACACATCAACATACTCTCAAGTACATCGACGTGTTACCCCTTTTGGTCAAAGCGTACAATCAATCGTACCATCGTAGCATCGGATGTGCCCCCGAAGAGGTCAGCCCTGAAAACGAAGTGACCGTGTTTGATAAATTATTTGGTTCACCCCAGAAGAAAAAAAGTAGAAGAAAAATCTTGTTGGAGTTAAAGACGGGAGATTGGGTTCGCATCGGAAAAACCAAACGTACTTTTGACAAAGGTTATTTACCCAACTGGACCACCGAATTGTTTCGTGTCACTACCCCCGTCCGTGGACGTAATCCTCCCGTCTATAAATTGGAAGACATGCACGGTGAAGTTCTCAAAGGAACATTTTACTTGCCTGAGTTACAACGAGTGACCAAAAAAGAAGACACCTTGTACGACATCGAAAGCATTCTCGAACAAAGAACACGCAAAGTAGGTAAACGTCGAGTAGAAGAAGTCAAAGTACGTTGGAAAGGATATCCACCTAGTTTTGATTCTTGGATTGCTGCTTCTCAAGTCGTCGACTATAAAAAGAAAAAGAAGTAACTCAACAACATGCCATTCAACACAGCAGCAACCCAGACTTCAACGACTCCTTCGCAGAGTTCTTCTCTTCAAGAATTACAAAAACAACCGCTTTGGGTGTGGTGCGGAGAACGTGTGCCTAAAAATCAAATCGTCTTTTTCTGCCAAATTTTTGTAGTGTATATTGTCATCGGAGCAGCTATTGCCAATTTGAGTTTACAACAAGGAGACAAACAATTGTGGACCATTTTACTTTGCAGTTGCATCGGTTATCTTTTACCCAGTCCCTCTTTGAAATTTACGACGGACAACAGCAGCCATAGCAACAACCACGCTAGTTCGACCAACGCCAGTTCACCTTCTTCTTCGTCCAGTCATCACCACAATACCAATTCTCTTTTGGAACCTTTTGAACATCATTCTTCTGTTCACTTGAGTGACTCCTCGGACACCAGAACCACCTTAGAACTATGAATGACCAATTTTATTTAACTTTACCCAGTGACAGTTCCATGGATGTGTTTCCCAACAACAAATTATGTTGTTTCACGGCCAAATTACCTCAATCCTTCCAATTGGATCACGACGCTCATTGGGAAGTGGCTTTGGTAGAAATCATTCATCCTACGCAAATCAAGAATGTGTCTGGAAAACAAACCATTTTTTACGTAGCAATCTATAACGAAAAAGTGCAAAAAGAGTTGGACGCTCATGATCCTGAAATTGGGAAAAAAATGAGTTCAAAAACTGACAATACTCCCTACTCGACCTATCGCATGAGAATTCCTGAAGGGTATTATTATAGTGCTCAACATTTGGTGGAGACAATTGCGGCCGTCTTCGAAGCCCAATTTGGCAAAGCCTTGGAAAAAAAACAAAAATGGGTAGAGATCAAATACCATCCTGTGGCACGCCGTTTCCTCTTGCAATTTTTGAAAGGGCATGAGGGAAAGCCATTCGACGAGAAAGAAGACAAACACTTACCCGCGCACGAAAGAAAATTCATGACCATCGGTTTTTCTGCTGGGCTGTTTGATATTTTGGGTGGAAATAAAAAGTATCATCGTGAACGAACAATCCACACCAACACAGATTTCGGAGAGGCTTTTCGCACCCCTATCGAATTGAACGTTGGACTGAATTTAATGTTTGTGTACTCCGATGTGGTGGAGTACAACGTGGTGGGCCACACAGCTGCTCCCTTACTGAGAGTCATTCCTTTCAAAGTGGATACTGCTGCTGGTGCGTACGAAGAAGGTGGAAACACGTTTCACGTTCACCGTGAATTTGTACATCCTCATTATCTTCCAGTCTTTAAATCGTATTTTGACAGTGTCAACATTAGTATAAAAGGAGATTTGGGACAAGATGTGCCATTCATTGACAAAGGAAAAGTCACGGTGAAACTACATTTTCGAAAAAAACAAGTTCTCTAACGAATTGTAACTGACCCAAACAAAAAAATGTATCCAGTGTACCAAGGAGTGACTCGACAACGAGGACATGGTTTAGGAGATATGTTAAAATCAGCATTTCGGACGGTAGCTCCTATTTTGAAACCGATGGTGACTCGAGGATTTCATGCCTTAAAAGATGATGCTTTGACACAAGGAAAAGAATTTTTGCAAAATGTCCTCATCGACAAAATAAATCCAAAAGAAGCCTTTATGAGAGCAGGCAAAAATGTGTTGATGACCACTGGTAAAGATCTTTTAGGTCTCCAAGAAAATCCTATAAATACGCTTCACGCTTCAGACCCTGGCATTACTTCTTCCTCCACTTCACAGCAAGGACAAGGTAGAAAGAGACGACGACATCGAAATCCCTTCAAAGTTCATAAAAGAACACACGGCAGTAGTTCCAGAAAGAATAAGAAAAGAAGAAGAACCGTCAGAGAATTAGACGTGTTTGATTATTAACTGTGAAAAAAAAAATGATGCACCGAGATTCTTGCGAATGTACCAAGTCAGAACTGGATATGTTTTCTATGCCTCCCACCATGATGACGATGCAAGAATCCCAATCGGTGGAATTTCATCCTGTATCGTCTTTGACGGAATCAGCTCCTATCGAATTTGAAATCAAAGGACAAACCGAAGATTACATCGATCTGAATAACAGTTACTTGTACCTGAAACTTCAAGTACAAAAAAATGACAACACCCTTCCTGGGGAAGCTGCCCGAGTGGCACCCGTCAATAATTTCATGCATTCCTTGTTCAGCGGAGTAGATTTGTACTTGAATAACAAACTGGTCAGCAGCAGTTTGGATACTTACCCTTACCGTGCTTATTTGGAAAATCTCTTGACGTACGGAAAAGAAGCCAAGAACACTCATCTGGATGCTTCGGTGATCTGGAAACCTGACACCTCGGAAAAGTTCAACGACACAGAGCTGTCAGTACCGGCGAAGACTTCTGCTAATGGTGGTGATCCTATAATTCCAGCAGTCCCTCACAATGTGGGATTTAACGACCGTCGAAAGAAAATCAGACGAAGTTTAGAACTGATGGATCGTTTGCATTTGGACATGTGGTTGCAAGACAAGTATTTGTTGAACGGAGTAGATGTACGCCTGAGACTGAATCGCAGTAGTGCCGCCTTCCATTTGATGGCTCATGCTAACGAGTGGAAAACCAAAATCCAAGAAGCCAAACTTTACGTGCGACGTGTAGAAGTCTTACCAAAAGTAGCCAATGACATCAGTCAATCCTTGAGCAGAACCACTGCTAAGTACCCTGTGCGACGAGTGGAAGTGAAAACCTTTACCATAGCCGCTGGACTCCGATCCAAAGTCGAAGATCACATCTTCCAAGGACAGCTCCCCAAACGTTTGCTGATTGGCATCGTCAGTAATGCAGCCCTCAACGGAGTCCACGATCAGAATCCGTTCGAGTTTAAACACTACAACGTCTCCAAGATAGAAGTCAGTCGAGATGGCAAGACCTTGTGTACCAGACCTTTTGAACCTAACTTTAGCGACGGCCATAAAAATTACTTGCGATCTTACCTGAGCCTGTTTGAAGCCACAGGACAGTTAGGCACCAACACCAGCCACGACATTTCGTACGAGGATTATGCAGGAGGGTATGCCTTGTGGGGATTTGATTTCACTCCTGACCAAGGCAGCGATGAAGGACATTTCCACCCTATAAAATCAGGCCCACTTCGTGTGGAACTTCAGTTTGCAGATCCTCTACCCGACAGAGTGAACGTCGTCTTGTATGCAGAATTTGATAATACTATAGAGATCAACAGTTTGAGAGAAGTGATTCTAGACTATTAGAAGAAGAAAAAAAGATGCAACACGTAGAAGAAGAACATATGGAGATAGATGAGGAATTTTGTGAGAAGTCACAAACTACCACAAATGATGATGATGACGAAGTCATTCATTCAGAACCTAAAACCGAGTTTACTGGATTTATTTCTCGATGGCCAGAACAAGAAAAACAGTTAGTGTCCTGTTATGCTCAGGAATTGAGTAAAATCATTAACAGTCTAGTCCAAGAACAATGTCATGGATGTCAAATCGATCATCCTAGTCAGATACAACACGACCAATGTATGATGTTGACAGGTGAAGAACAATTGGACAACTATTTGGAAACGGCTTGGTCCCAGAACTCGGACGAAAAAGTGTTGAGACAATGGTATAAAGACTTGGTGAATTCTTCTTTTCCTCCACTTACTCTTCTGGAGATCAGACGCATCGAAGGGCTCATTTAACAGAGTGCAGAACCTATCCGACGTGAATATTCGTGGAATTACAAGACAGATCAATTCAAGTTTAAAGTCAGGTGTGAATTGGTGACCTATTATTTCCATTGAAGAAAAAAAAGAAGAAGAAAAAAATGGATACTAGGGAACTTCATTACTTATTGACTCGCGGTTCCTATACTTCTTCTTGGAATCCTGTGGTGTGTGCTAAAGATGAACTACCTCATCGTAAACCAAAAAACGTTCATGCTTATGTCATCAATACTGACGACAGTGATCTACCAGGAACCCATTGGATTGCCGTGTACTTTCCCAACGATCACAATGGTGGTGGTGTGGAATATTTTGATTCTTATGGATTACCTCCTTTGGAAAAAGACATCATCGAGTTTATGAGAAGAAATGCCGTCTCGACTCGATTCAATAATGTGAGACTACAAGGATCCGATTCCATGGTGTGTGGACAATATTGTGTCCATTATCTTCATCAACGCAGTCTTGGATATTCCTTAGCACATTTACTGACTTATTTTGATAGTGACTATGTTCGAAACGATACTAAAGTACAAAAATGGTTTTGTGAACGTTATGGTTATCTCTTATCTTTAGCTCACAATCGTAGTGTGCATCAGAATGATGTGGATCTAGAAAGTTTGACATTTACTTTACCTTCCCAACGTTGTCAACCTTGTAAATATGTTCCTGTTTGAAAACAAATTTATTGTTGAATTGTTAGAATTGTTTTATGTTAGAATAGTTATTGTTGAATAAAAACAGTGTTATTGGTTTTTTGAAAAAAAGGTGTTGTGTGGTTTTTTATTGAATTTTTGAAAAAAAATAATAATTATGTTCTCTCTCTTTCTATCGATCTAAAATTGGGAGGAAAGAAATAGACTACAGCACCAACAGCAGCAGCAGCAAAGACAACAACAACAACAACAACAACAACTTTTGCAGTCCATAAAATAAAATTTTTTTTTTTATAAAAATGGATTGTATATTTGTGGTGTGTGTTTTGATATAAAAAAAATTTAAAAAGTAAAAAAATTGGTTGTGTGTTTTGATATAAACAAAATTTAAAAAATAAAAAAATGGTTGTGTAGTGTGTGTAAGTTTTGTGTTTGATATATAAAAAAATGTTAAAAAAGTAAAAAAATGGTTGTGTGGTGTGTGTGTGTGTGTGTGTGTGTTTTGATAAAAAAAATTTTAAAAAATAAAAAAATGGTTGTGTAGTGTAAGTTTTGTGTTAGATATATAAAAAAAATTTAAAAAGTAAAAAAAAATGGTTGTGTTGTGTAAGTTTTGTGTTTGATATATAAAAAAATTTTAAAAAGTAAAAAAAATGGTTGTGTGTTTTGATATAAACAAAATTTAAAAAATAAAAAAATGGTTGTGTAGTGTGTGTAAGTTTTGTGTTTGATACATAAAAAAATTTAAAAAAACTCAAAAAATGGATAGTGTGGTGCGTGTTTTGATATAAACAAAATTTAAAAAATAAAAAATAGGTTTAGAGTCAGGGGTGATGGAGTGCAAACTCCGCGAAGCCTAGAATGACGTCCAAGGAATGACGTCAGACGCGGGGTAGTGGGGTGATGTTTTTTTTTTTTTTGTTTTTTTAGGTATAAGGGATGTTTTCCTTCACGTCCGCGCTTCTAGTATATTAAAACAACGTCTTCCCTAGTTAAGCTACCCAGTTTATTCAAGAGAATGAACAGATCTGAAATAATCAGACAAGTTAGAGTACATCTAGAGGTGGCGTGGCACCTCCTCCATGACTTAGAAAAAAAAGGAGGAGGAGGAGAAGGAAAACAAAATTCCCATCAGACCTCATCCAATGATGGAGGAAGACAATAAGGAGAATTGGGATCCGGAAGCGGACCATCCTCCTTTTGCATTAAAAAAAAGTCAACCGCTGCATGAGTAAAGCAACCTGGAAGGGGAGCTGCCCTGCATGCAGGGCAAAGCCTGGGAGGTGCCCACACCTTTAAGTGTACTCTAAAACAAAAAAATCCAACAGTCCTTATGAGGACCACCCTTTTTTCAAGAAAGATTAATTCTATTCCTCCCCTCCCCCCGTAATGTAGTGACGAAGACAACGTCTACTACTACTATCAAAAACACCCCCACCCCAGTTTTGATGGTAGAAGACGTTGTCTTCGTCACTACATACGGCGCCCTATGCTAAAATTCCCGTTTTCCCTGTAGAGGCCCCATTTTCCCTATAAACTTTTTGGGTTTTTTTCCCCCAAGTGCCCCCAATGTTAAACGTCCATAGATTCCCCCAAGTGCCACCATTCCCTATTTCACCACCACATACTACTCCCACCTCTGAAAAAAAAATAACCAATGGGAAGAACAAAAATTCTTGCACAAATTATATATTCCTGATTTAGGCTAATTTCTGAATAAATTTTGTGCTGTTTTTAATTAAGCAAGATGTGTCTTTTCAGTGTTCTTATACATTTCAACTATTGTTCAAAAGCATAAATGGAAAGATTTTGCTTATAGAATATGCAAGCGTAAATATAATGTTAGCCAAAATAATCAAGAAATTTCACAAAATGTCCAATTGTTCACTTCCTACAATATTTTGGAACAAGGAGCGAATGTTTAATAAAACGGTACCAAAATTGTGAAGTAATATCTCAATCACAGAAGAGATGTTCAAAACTTTCATTCTTATTCTTGCAGAAAGTACATTTGTCGTCGTCTAATATGTTAAGTCTTTACAAAAAAAGATTAGTAACAAGTATTCTACAAATTAATTTAGAGTTAACAGAGATCAGCTTGGTATCTTTAGTACAAATTGTACTATATGTTTCAGACCATCTCTTGCTACTGATATTTGTATTTAATACTTGCACCCAAGTTTCTAGCTAGTAAGTAGTAAAGTCTGGACATGTGGGGACAATGGGAACTGACATCAGGCCTCCATTACAAAAATGGCATTTGGGGGACAATGGGAGGTTAACATTAGGCCGCCATTTTGAGGATTTATAGGGACAAAAGGGAAATTCTATCCTAAATATGTCCGTAGATTTAACATTATGGGTCTGTCTGGCGGGAAATGTAACAATGTAACATCATGGGTATGTCTGGCGGGAAACGTAACATTGTAACATTATGGGTCTGTTTGGCCCATAATGGGAAATGTAATGTTAAAAACGTCCATAGGTTTAATACATATGGGTCTCTATGGGGCATAAGAGGAATTTAACATGGTAGGGGTTCTCTGGCCTCTAACGGAAATTTAACATGGCGGGATTCTCTTAATGTAATGCTAAAAACGTCAAGGGAAAATGTAATGTTAGAAATGTTTAATATAATGGCTACACTATGTAACACAATTTTTGTTCCTGGGTAGTAAATGTTATTTCCTAATTGCTTATGCATCAAAAGTATAGAAAATGGCTATTATTCCCCACAAACTTTGCTTTTGTGACCAGGACAGTGATATTTTGAAATTTACCTATTTCCAATGAGAAAACGGGCGAATTTGTGTGTTTTCGTTCTCATAAAGTCAGAAACAAACAACATATTAATCCAAATTAACATGTATTTATACTAAAGTAATAAAAAAATGACTACAGAAGATTTAGAGTGAGTAGTTTTTCGAGATTTACGATTATACTGTAAATCACTTTCACGAATCAGCCCCCAAATGTAGTCTCCCATCATGTTCTCGTTATACTGTCCTTGGTAGCGGCGTTCAAAGTCCAGTATATCCTGATGGAAACGCTCGCCTTGCTCCTCCGAGTACGCTCCTATTTTTCTCCTTCAATTTATCAAGATGAGCATCAAGGATATGGACTTTGAGGGACATCCTACAGCCCATTGTGCCGTAGTTCTTCACCAGAGTCTCAACCAGCACCACATAGTTTTCGGCCTTGTGATTGCCCAGGAAGCCCAGAACCACTGTGACAAAGCTGTTCCAAGCCGCTTTCTCCTTACTAGTGAGCTTCTTGGGAAATTCATTGCACTCCAGGATCTTCTTTATCTGTGGTCCGACGAAGACACCGGCTTTGACCTTTGCCCCAGACAGATTAGGGAAGAAGTCTTGAAGGTACTCGAAGGCTGCCGACTCCTTATCTAGAGCTCTGACAAATTGTTTCATAAGGCCCAATTTGATGTGCAGTGGTGGCATCAGCACCTTCCGGGGGTCCACCAGTGGCTCCCACTTGACGTTGTTCCTTCCCACAGAGAACTCGGTCCGCTGTGGCCAGTCCTGCCTGTGGTAGTGCGCCTTGGTGTCCCTGCTGTCCCAATGGCAAAGATAGCAGGGAAACTTGGTAAAACCGCCTTGGAGACCCATCAGGAATGCCACCATTTTGAAGTCTCCTATGACCTCCCAGCCGTACTCATCATACTTCAAGGCGTCCAGCAAGGTCTTGATGCTGTTGTAATCCTCTTTGAGGTGCACCGAGTGAGCCAGGGAAAGAGACGGGTACTTGTTACCATTATGGAGCAGCACGGCTTTGAGGCTCCTGGATGAGCTGTCAATGAAGAGGCGAAACTCATTCTGGTTACAGGTGATTCCGATTGCCTCGAACAGACTGGTCACATTGTGGCAGAAGCAGAGCCCATCTTGACGGGTGAAGAAGCTGGAAAAAAGTTGGTGACGCTTCCTCTGATCTACGACTTGCACACTTTCATCCAACAAGTTCCACTGCTTGAGCCTAGACGTCAATAGCTCGGCATTGGACTTGGTGAGACCAAGATCTCTAATCAAGTCGTTGAGGTCTTCTTGGTTGGGGTAGTATGGGTTTCTCTCCTCAGCTCCACCTCTGAAATTGTCATTTGGATCTACAACGTCTTCCTCGCTCTCTGACTTGCTGCTCTCTTCTAAAGACGGCTGCTCTCTCTCCGGAGGAGTGGGTACGGGGAGCTCATGGCAGTGTGGCACCGGGGTATTGGATGAAGGAAGGTCCGGATACGTGATAGCAGGTGCATTTTTGCCACTCCGACGTTTGGAAGGGTCCACCATGCAGAAGTAGCAGCTGCTTGAGTGGTCAGTGGGTTCCCGCCAAATTCTTTGGATAGCGAACTTCATGGCTCTCTTTTCCCCTCTGTACCATTCTACAAAAATACATTTTTTTCACCCATGACTAATGTGTAAGAGATTCTCGCAACATTTTTCACATATGATATATTTTTTCAATAACATTGAAAATTGTAAAACATTTTAAAATTAAACACTTTTACAATTTTAAAAATTTTAACGAATTTTATAACATAAAATTCCGAGCAACAATTGTCCATCTTACCTTCCAGAGTTTTTTTGCAGTGCTCGCAGGTGAAATGAGGGTTTGTCTTGATCCCCGACAGGCATGCCGAAATATGCCTTGTAGGCCTCACACATCTTAGCAGATGCTTCCACGGAGTACTTTTTCACTCTTGTCTTGATAAATTGGCCGCAGACATAGCAAAATGCGTCTGCCGGATCCTTGCAGCCTCTTGATGCCATCTCAGAAAAATGCAGATATGTATCCACTTAGGCAGCTGGAACTAAACTGAACTGGTGGGCTTAAGGCCCCTATATTTATATTACTATTTATATTACTGGAAAGTTCTAGAAAGTTCTAGAAGTTACTCCAAGTTTACTCAGCACTGAATCTATCTGGAATGTTCTGGAAAATAGGTAAATTTCAAAATATCACTGTCCTTGTCACAAAAGCAAAGTTTGTGGGGAATAATAGCCATTTTCTATACTTTTGAGGCATAAGCAATTAGGAAATAACACTTACTACCCAGGAACAAAAAAAAAAAATCGTTACCCGGTGCTATCTATCCAAAAGCCAGCCTTATAACTTAACTATTATCCCTTTATAAACAAAGTTAAATCCCTATTCCCTCTATAACTTCACTACCATCCCCTTTTAAACAAAACTACCATCCCCATATCAAAAGCAAACATTACACTCCCCTGCTCATTTCACTTTAGAGAAAGTTAAATTTTCTGCATCGACATACATATTGGCAGCAAGTTTTGTTACAAAAATAGCCAATTAGGCAGATTTGATTTTTCATTTTTTTCCAAATCATAGATGTTTCAGTACGCACTGACTGGCCTCGGTTTACCCAATTTAACAAATGTTTTTTTTCTTCTTTGTTTTGCGTCCCAGATTTCATACACTGAGTGAAAATTTTGCTGTTTGATGAGCATGTTACAATTGCTACAGTGTCAGACGAAATCAGAATTTGGCCTGTATAAAACCCAAGTAGAATTTAGAATTTTTATGATACTGTATTTCATTTTTGCAGTCTTTCTTTCACTAAACTACCCTCTGTGACTTGATAAACATATTGGCAACAAGCTTTTATATTAAAACAGCCAGTGTCAAGTTTTTATTTTTCGTTCCTAGATTTATTACTGTTTTGACGAGAACGTTAAAATTGCTACAATATCAGATGTTATAAGAATTAGGTATGTATGTAACCCAAGTAGAGTTTAAAATGTTTGAAATTCTGTTTTTCTTTTTGGCAACTCTAGTTGTCACTTGATAGGGCGGCAATTTTATTACAAAAATATTGAGTGTCAGGTTAGGCAGATTCGTTTTTTTTTCTTTTTGTTAAAAATTTTGCCAATCATAGATTTAGTATGAACTGACTGACCTCGGCTTACCCATTATCGGTTCACTTGTTATGCATTAAACTATGGATAGAAATTTTGGTTGCGCCAAACCCGAAGAGAGAGAGAGAGAGAGAGAGAGAGAGAGAGAGAGAGAGAGAGAGAGAGAGAGAGAGAGAGAGAGAGAGAGAGAGAGAGAGAATAAAAAAGTTAGTCATGAGATCTTTTTTTTTCCAAACAAAAAACGCATTCAACATTATTTTTTCTAAATTAACATTTATTTTTAATAAGCCCGATCTAACTTAAACATCAAGAAACAAATGAGGAGGGAGAATTAGGGGTAGACCCTTCCTCTTCATGTACAACCATCGATACACACTATGCTTCTGTGCTAAAGAAAATAGATAGCCATAATATTCACAAAACCACCTTTCTATTTTTCACGACGTCTCTGTGATAGTCAGCAACCTTTTGTTTCCAAGCGTCGAATCTAAGACTTGTCCTGTCACATACATCCTTCTAGGCCTAAATCTGTTGGTGTATCCAACTAGCTATACACACATCTTGGTAAATATGAAGAGTAGATACAATGGGACGAATTTCTTCTTCACACGGGGATACAGAACACACACACACACACACACACACACACACACACACACACACACGAGTTTGTGGTTTGTGGTTGCATGGATGAGATCCATGGATGAGTATACGAACGGCATCTTTTTCTATGGTAGAAAGGCAAGGTTGTGCTGCATCGCTCATGTTTCATGGTACAGTATCAGTCTGGTCGCTAGGCGCAGCATCACTCTGGTTGCATGGCGCGGCATCACATTCGTGTTCGTTTAACTTAGTTTGGGGTAGATCATATTTTTTTCTGTGTGGAAGTCATCATTCTCGGTGAACGACTGTATATTATTGCAACAGTAAAAGTAAATTTCTTCACTAAATTGTGTGCTACTGCAACAGTAAAGGTTAGCGCCCAGTTATGTGCTATCCAACACCATACATTTACTATCCATTATCCAGTTCAGTTATCTACTATCCCACACACCGTTTGGAGTGACCCATACTCGGTTATCTAATATCCAATACCCACAATATACCAACCAACACGCCGTTTGGAGCAACCAACACCCAGTTATCTGCCATGCAGCGCCCAGTTATGTTCTATCCAATAACCGATATTTACTATCCAACACGCCATTCGTAGTGACCAACACCCAGTTATCTACTAGCCATCACCCAGTTATGTACTATCCAACAGCCGACATTTACTCTCCGACACGCCGTTTGGAGTGACCAATATCCAGTTATCTACTATCCAATATACCATATTTACTATCTATCACACCCAGTTATTTACTATCCAACACGCCGTTTGGAGTAACCAGTACTCATTTATCAACTATACAACACCTCACATTTAATATCCAAAAACGCCGTCTGGAGTGACCAACACCCATTTATGTACTATCCAATATTCAATGATTTACCTTTAAAGACGTCACATTAACTATCCTTCACCCAATTATCTCCTATCCAACACACCGATTGAATTAACCAACACCCAGTTATCTACTATCCAGTACCCAGTTATGTACTATTCAACAATCCATATTTACTATCCAAAACGCTTTTTGGAGCAACCAACACCCAGTTTTCTAATATTCAACACCCATTGTTGACCTATCCAACACCTCACATTTACTATCCAACACGTAGTTTTGTAGTGAACAATTGAACTCTTCCACATAGTCAAAGCATCAACTAATGTATTTTGTTTTTATTAAATTTGCACATACCATCTTTTTATAAGTAACACTGTATTTAATGTAAAGCGAAAACTGATCATGGTAAGTAGTATATAAATGGCAAGTATTGGGCCACTCAACCGGTTTACTTTGTTTTACCCCATTATCACATCCTGTCTTGTCATATGTAGCGCTGTATTTAATTTAATGGCAAAATCTGCTAAAGGTGAGTGTATATAATTGGCGATCGATGAACCACTCTATCTGTGCATTCTGTCCTTTTATATATAGCAATGCATTTAATTTAAAGATGAAATATGTTTTCGGTATCAGTGCGTGAAAATAAAACGTCCAGCAAACAGAAAAGTTTTGTACCAGTCCTTTATTGTAAATGTTAGTTGATTGAGTCGCTGGTAAATTTCATGAGAACTTTTCAAATCACTAATAGAGAGTGAGGACTAATAAGACAAATCAAATTAGTAACCAGAACATTCTCTGAACCATGAGCCCCACTCACCCCCCCCCCCCAAAAAAAAATCCGCATGAACTTTGTTTTGTGAATTGTGAATTTGTTACACCATGAAAGAAAGACAACATGAACTTTTTAAAAAAATGTAAATTTGTTGTACCAGACTCGTGATCTGTTGTGATTCTTTCATCTTTGCATATTGAAACTGACTGATGAAGAAAAGAGAACATGAATGTTATGTTTCGAAATGTAAATTTGCTATACCATGACAGAAAAAACATCAATTTTATTTTTTGAAATGTAAATTTGCTGTACCATGAAAGGAAAGGAAAGAAAAAAACAAACAAACATTAATCTTTTTTTAAAATGTACATTTCTTGCACAATGAAAGAAAACAAAATGAATGTTGTTTTTTTTCTAACATGTAAATTTGTTGCACCATGGGGAAAAATAAGCATGAATTGTGTTTTTTGAAATGTTAATTTGTTGTACCATGAAAGAAAAAACCCACATGAATTTTGTTATTTGAAATGTGAATTTGTTGCACCATGAAAGAAATAACACGAACTTTGGTTTCGAAATGTAAATATGTTTCAACATGAAAGAAAAGAAAACATGAACTTTTTGAACTGTAAGTTTGTTGTACCATGAAAGAAATATGAAAAAAAATGTTGTTTTTGTTTTATTTTTTTTTAAAATGTGATTTGTTGTACTATGGAAGAAAACAAACAAACTTTGGGTTTTTTTTCTGTTTTGTTTTTTTAAATGTAAGTGTGTTGCACCATGACAGAAAGGAAATATGAACTTTATTTTCTGAAATGTAAATTTGTTTGATCGTGAAAGAAAAAACGCGAACTTGTTTTTTTTTTAAATATGTGAATATTTTCCTTTTTTTCTTTCCATTGCCAAAAAAAGTGCTATGTTTGAGAAAACAAAGTTCATGTTTTCTTTCTTTCATGGTGTAGCTAATTCCCATTATAAAGAAGAACAAAATTCATGTTTCTTCTTTCATAGTGCAACAGGTTCATAATTCAAAACACAAAATTCACATTTAAAAAAAATAAAAATTCATATTTATTTCATAGTACAACAAATTTATATTTAAGAAAAAGAAAACAAAAAAACAAAAACAAAAAAAAAACGAACATAAATGATGCTTTGTTTCTTTCATGGTGCAACAAAAACAAAGTTCATGATTTATTACTCTCATGGTGCAACATCTACATATAAAAAACACATTTCATGTTTTTTCTTTCATGGTGCAACAAATTCATAAATGAAAAAACAAAATTCATGATTTTTCTTTCATGGTACTACAGATTTACAATTAAACAAAATGTTTTCGTTCCTTTATGAAGCAAGCAATTCACAGTTCAAAAAACAATTTTATATTTTTTTCTGGTGTAACAAATTTACATTTTAAAAAAGGATCATATGTTGTTTCTTTCATGGTGCACATGGTGCAACAAATTTACATCTAAAACAACAAAATTCATGTTTCTCGTTCCATGGTGCAAAAAAATAATACATTTCATGAAACAAATTTGATGTTTTTGTTTCATGGTACAACAAATTTATAATAAAAAACCCCCCAAGATTCATGTTTTCTTTCTTTCATGGTGCAACAAATTTACTTTTCAAGAAAACGAAATTCATGTTTTCTCTCTCATGGTGCAACAAAATTAACAGTTAAAATCGTTTTTGCTTTCATAGTGCAACAAATTTACATTTAAAAAAACAAAATTAATGTTTATTTTTTGATGATTGTGATTAAAAACCCAACAAAGTTCATGTTTTTTCTCTCGTTGTGCAACAAATTTAGATTTTAGAAAAAGATTGCTTTTTCTTTCATGGTACAAGAAATTAACATTAAAAAAAATAACAAAGATTATGTTTTCTTACTTTCATGGTACAACATATTTACATTTAAAAGAAGCCAAAGGTCATGGTTTTCTTTTTCATGGTACAACAAATTTACATTTGGAAAAAACAACATTCACATTTTTTCTTTCATGGTGCAATAATTCGTATTTGAAATGAAAAAAAAAAAAAAAAAAAAAAAAAAAAAAAAAAAAAACAAGCAACAAAATTTATATTTTTTCTTTCATGGTAGAACCAATTTTACATTTAAAAAAAATATGCATGTTTTTTCCTTTTATGTGCAAGAATTCGCATTTAAAAAACAGAATTCATATATTTTCTTTCGTGGTGCAACAAATTCGCATTTAAAAAAAAAACAAAATTCATGATTTTTTCATTGTGCAGCACATTTTAGATTTCAGCAAACACAATTCATGTTTTCTTTCATAATGAAACAAATTTACATTACAAAATCATGTTTTCTTTTTTTATGGTTAAAAAAATTGACATTTTTTAAAACAAATCTTGCTTTTTCTTTCACGGCTCAACAAATTTACATTTCCAAAAAGGAAAATTTATGCTTTTTCTTTTTTGGTACAACAAATTTACATTTAAAACATCAAAACAAAATTATTTTTTTTCTTTCATGCTACAACAGATTTAAAATTTTTAAAAATCATGTTTTTTCCTTTCATGGTACGACAAGTTTACAGTGTAAAAATAATGTTTTTTTCTTTCATGATTCAACAAATTCACGTTTGAAAACAAAACAAAGTTCATGGTTTTTCTTTAATTGTAAAACAAATTTTAAAAAAAAAAATACAAAATTCATGTTTTATTTTTGCTTTTATGGTACAAAAATTTACATTTGAAAAAAACAAACAAACAAGATTTATGTCTTTTTTCTTTTATGGCACAACATAGTGCAACAAATTTACATTGAAAAACAAAATGCATCTTTTTTGTTCACGATGCAAGAAGTTTATATTTTTTGAGAAAAACATGATTGATATGTTTTTTTTATGGTACAATAAGTTTACATTTCAAAAAACAAAATTAATTTTTTTGTTCTTTCATGGTATAACAAATTTACATTTCGTAAAACAAAATTCATGTTTTATTTATTTAATGGTGCAATAAATTTACTATTCAGAAAACAAAATTGATGGAGATTTTTTTCTTTTATTGTGCATCATATTTAAATTTCAGAAAACAAAATTCATGTTGTTTTCTTGTATGGTATAACAAATTTCCATTTCATAAGAAACAAAATTGATGTTTTTTCTTTCATGGTACAATAAATTCATATTTTCAAAAACAAAATTCATGTTTTTTCTTTCATGATGAACCACATTCGCATTTTCAAAAAGAAAAACAAAATTCATGTATATTTGTTTTCTTAGTACAAAAAATGTACAGTAACAAAATATAGCTCATGCTTTGTTTCTTTCATAGTTCAATAAATTTGCATTTCAAACAACAAAGTTCACGATTTCTTACGTTCATGGTGCAACATGTCTACATAAAAACAAACAGTTCATGTTTTTTTCTTTCATGGCGCAACAAATTCACAATTGAGAAAACAAAATTCATGATTTTTTTCATGGTACTACAGATTTACATTTAAAACAAAACGAAATTCACGTTTTGTCTTTCATCTTAAAACAAATTTACAATAAAAAAATAAGTTAAAAAAACAAACTTAATGGTTTTTCTTTCATGGTGCAACAAATTTACATCTAAAAAAACAAAATTTATGTTTTTCATTGTCATGGTGCAACAAATTTACATTTTAAAGAATGTTTTTCCTTTCATAGTGCAACACATTTACGTTTAAAAAAACCAAGATTCAACTTTTTCCTTTCATGGTACAAAATATTTACATTTAAAAGAACACAATTTATGTCTCTTCTTTGATGATATAACAAATTTATATTTTTAAAAAAATCATGTTTCTGTCTTTCATGATGCAACATATTTACAATTCATAAACTAAGTTAATGTTTTCTTCTTTTCATGGTGCAATAAATTTACATTTCAAAGAAAACAAAATTCATGTTTTTTTCTTTCGTGTTGCAACATATTTTAATTAAAAAAATAAAATGCATGTTTTCTCTCTTGCATGGTGCAACAAAGTGACAGAATTTAAAAAAGAAATTCATGTTTTTTCTTTCATGATGCAACAAATTCATATTTCAAAAAAAAAGTTCATATAACAAATTTGTAATTAAAAAAAAACTTCATTATTTTTCTTTGATGGAACAATAAATTTACATTTGATAAAACAAATTTCATGTTGTCTCTTCATAGTACAACAAATTTATATCTCAGAAAACGAAATTCGTGTTTTTTTCCTTTCTGTCACCAGTCACACATACACAAAACGTTCGAGATAAATATCAAGATACTTGTTATGTGTGTGAAGAGAATGGACATTGGGTTCCAGAATGTCCACAACTTCAAAGAAAAGAAACCTTAAAGAGAAGAGAAAATAGAGACAAAAGTAAAGATACCCGTTATAAATGTCAAGAAAAAGGACATTGGTCTTCAGAGTGTTCCAAGAAAGTGATAAAGGAGAAGAATGAGAAGGAGCGTTCAGAAGAAGAAGCAGAAGAAATATTTCAGGTAAAAAAATTCAAAAAGGCAAGACAAGCAGAAGAGACAGCAGAAGAAGAAACCATGCCAGTAAAGAAAATGGAAAAAAAAAAAAAAAAAAAAAACAGGAAAAGGAAGAAAAAAAACCTTTGTGATGTGTTTTTGAAATTTCATAGTTATCTCTTTTCACGAGAATATACCAAAGAAAAAGAAAAATGTTTAAGTGTCTCTATGTCTTGATTTGAATTCAATTATACGTTTCACGCATTAATTTTCGAGTTCTTATAATCCAGTGAGATTATTCTTGTCAGACACAGATTCGTGTACGAACGTGGATATTATAATAATATTCTCGCAGAGTAGTTCTGATGAAATAATTTAATGTCTAACAAAGCCAATTCATGTGCGCGCATGCGTAATGTATATCACTGTATTCGTACTTGACCATGTCTCACGTACTACACGGCTCAGTTGTAGTTTTAGCTGTTTGGCAGTCGTAGAACTATGTGGGGTTTCATGTAATCCGGATGCTGCGGTCGATGGTGACGTCGGCTCCGAGGATGGTACTGGTTTACTCGTAGTGGGGGTCCTAAGCTTCGGGACCAACTGGTCTGTAGGGAACAAGGAGGCTCTCGAGGATTCCTTTGGCAGACTGGAAGGAGCGGTCATTGCGTTGTTGCTCCTTGACCATTCGATGAGAGCTGTGCAACCGGAAATAGTTCGTGATCGTCGAATAGATGCCACAAGATACATATATGTTCCATTTTTTTAATCAATAATATTCAATATCACTATATGGGTGAAAATATATTTCAATATCGCTATACGAGTGAAAATCAATTATGCATACATCTTACTTGTTGATGAACCATACATTGTTCATATCTGTGAATAAATTCTATACATTGATCATCCATAGCGATATATCCATATATCAATCATATTTGTTTATCAAATGTTATACATTAATCATCCATGGTGACAGATCCATATATCAATCATATTTGTTTATAAGTTTCATACGTTGATTCTCGTTTGATTACTTGTTGATGTTACATGCTCTGATTAGTTCCATTTAGGAAAGATAGCATTTTCTTATATCCGTTGTTGAACTCTGTGCACATCATTCTGTTAAATCCATTGTTGGGCTTTATACGCATGAGTATGGTGTCAGATTCATTCAACGTTCAATACATACTAATAAACATCGATCTCATTCACGAAATTGCTTTCAGTGTCTGGCTTCATCCTGTTATAATGATGTCAGAAGTGGGATCGGATTAGTCGGAGCGCTAACGTTAGTCTACATAGGTCTTGACTTAAATCATGTTTTTCACTTATCTGTTTTAAACTGTGACCTTCTTACAAACACTGCATGAACGATGCATAACTTCAATCTTTCATGGTACAACATATTTACATTAAGGAAGAGAAACAAACAAACACAGTTCATGTTTTTTTTCTTTCATGGTTTAACAAATTCACATGTCCCAAAACAAAGTTAATGTTTTTTCTTTCATGGTACAGAGAATGTTCTGGTTACTAATTTGATTTGCCCTGTTACTCTTCATTCCCTTTCAGTGATTTGAAAAGTGCACATTAAATTTGCCAGTAACTCAATCAACTAACATTTACAATAAAAGACTAGTACAAAACTCTGCTGCTTGTTGGAGAATTGCACATTTTATTTCCTCTCACTCACACCAATAACATATTTCGTCTATAAATTAAATTCAGTGCTGCATATAAAGGGATATGATGCACAGATCGAGTGGTTCATCGCTCGCCAATTATATACAACTCGCAATTAGCAGCGTTTGTCTTTAAATTAAATACAATGCTACATATGAAAAGACATTATGTGATAATTGGGTAAAACAAAGTAAATTGGTTGAGAGGTCCAACACTCGCCATTTTTATACTACTTACCATGATCAGTTTTGGCTTTATATTAAATAGAGTGCTGATTATAAAAGGATAGGATGCGCAAATTGAATAAAAACAAAGTACATTAGTTGATGTTTTGACTATGTGGAAGAGTTCAATTGTTCACTACAAACTAAGTGTTGGATAGTAAATGTGTGGTGTTGGATACTACATCAATGGGTGCTGAATAATAGAAAACTGGGTGTTGGTCGCTCCAAAGGGCGTATTGGATAGTAAATGTAGATTGTTGGTTAGTACATAACAGGCTACTGGATAGTAGATACCTAGGTGTTGGTCACTGCAAACTGCGTGTTGGATGATATAGTGTGGGGTGTTGGATAATATATAATTAAGTATTGGTCACTCTAAACGCTGTGTTGGATGGCAGATAACTGGGTGATGTTTAGTAAATGTGGGGTGTTGGACACTAAATCACTGAGTATTGGACAGTCGATGACTGGGTGTTGGTCATTCCAGACGGCCATTCGATGAATATCACGTACAAAGAAACTGTTGTCACAGTACATACAAGTAGTAAAGAGGTACGTCAACATTCTCCTCACTGTGCTTGTTGCAAGTGCACATAACGTGACCTTATTCATGTCCCTCTTTCAGAAGCACTTAGTAACTGTAAAGCGGAACTACAAGGAACAATCTTTTGTTATTATTGTATGATTTAATTTTGATTGTATAGCTGGAGCGTTTAAGTTGCAAGGATCAAAAGAGTTTTTTGTGTGTGAATAATTATCATGCATAGAACAGTAGTCTTACACACCCCTCCCATGTCAAACAGTGGTGAAAAAGTGCAATATCTCATCTTAGGAACCAATGTTATGCTAAAAGACAGGAACACGAAACTTACCACAATTATTTCTAAGATATCACTTACACATTTTACAGTTTGAACAGGGATGGAACAGATCAGGCTCACAGAGGTGAAAGGTCACATATTAAAAAGTTTGCAAATTCTTCTAACCCCGGTATATAGAAGTACGCTAATTTGTTTGTCTTTTTTCATCATTTTTTCCTTAATATTATTACAAATAAATGAATAGAAACATTTTTGCTATATTTTTTTAAATTTAATCCAACAATTTTAAATTCAAGTTGATTTTATTTCTTTGTTCCGACTTTTAAATTCTCCATAGTTAAGGACATTTCACACATAATACTGTCACAAGGTATACTGTATAAACAAAAGCAAACTAGACATAATAGATTATTTTAATACACAGCATCAATATTAATGTACTATTGTATTGAATGTATTGAGAGAATCATAATTTAAATGCAAAATAGAGAAGCTATTGCACAACTGTTTATATTTGTCTTCAGGTTTCGATCTACAATTTTGCACAGGGTATAATTTTTAAAGAAAAAGAATTGCCCAGTTTTCCCACACTAGTTATTCTTGTAATTTAAAATAAACCTGGTATATCTTAGGTTTTGTTAAAATAACTTTAAAAGTCCCTTTATTTTGGTGTATAATTGATGGGTGTAATTTGGGTTATACAGTATACAGCTTGGCTTTACTTCAGATGTGCATCTCTCAAAAGACTGCTAGCTCTGCTTGTTCGTTTTCATTTCCTGGACTTCATAGGTAAATTGGATAAAAACTAGCCGATAACTTGTTAACTTTTTTCCCCTTAATATTCTATAATTTATTAAATGCACTTTCAGAAGTTAGTATTGCCTACTCTGGCACAATTAATTTTCCCGATTTTAATAACTGCTAAAGTTAGTGTACTTTGGACAAGTTCATTTCTCGAGCACATGGGAGCCGGCATTTCAATCAGTTTGTCTGCTTTGTTCATTGCCTTGGTTCCGTAATACTACATACAAATAAATGTCAGTCACATTATATGAAAGTAGCATAGGTGCATGTCAATATTCTCTCTATTGTAATAGTTGGACTTGCACATAACTACAGATTGTACATGTCCATCTATCGGAAGTACTTAATAACTGTATAGTGGAACTATAAGGACCAAAGGACTGTTATTATTGTATGATCTAATTTTGATTGTATAGTTGAAACATTTAAATTGCAAGGACCTAAAGGGTCCTTTTCAATAATTATCATGAATTTCTTGCACAGAACAGTAGTTTCAGACAAACCCCTCACCCCATGGCATACAGTGGTGAAAAAGTGAGGTATTTTCAAACTGTATCTTGCAATTTCTCAACTTAGTAACCAGTGTTTTGATAAAAGACAGGAACTTTAAACTTACCACAGTTATTTCTGCGATTTAACTCATAAATTTTACTGTTTCAAAAGGGATGGAACAGATCAGGCTCGCAGAGGTCAAAGTTTAAAATGTTTGCTAATTCTTCTAACACAAGTATATAGAAGCATGCGAACATGTTTTGTCATAACATTTTCCTTAACTTTATTACAAATGAATTAAAAGAAACATTTTTGTATATTTTTCTTTCATTTAATATAACAGTTTTAAATTTTAGTTGATTTTACTTCTTCGTTCCAAGACTTTGAATTTCCCCATAAATGAAGACGTTTCAGAACAACACTGCCACAATGCTGATTGTATAAGCAAGAGCGAAATAGGCATAATTACCCAATTTTCATACATAGGATCAATATTAATGTACCATTTTATTGAGAAAATTATACATGATAATAAAAAAGAGAAAAGCGATTCCACAAATGTTCATATTTGTCTTAAGGTTTCGCTGTACGGTTTTGTACTATGCACAGGGTTTGATTTTAAAAGAAAATAATTTCCCAATAACTTATTCTATAATAATGGGGTGCGGCGTTTTAGAAATTTTAGCAATCATTTCTCAGTTTCAGAAAACCGGTGTTATATTGCAATTTTGTCGAATGAACATAGGTGTTCTGTTTGTCTGTATTGCCTATTGCCTATAAGGTTGGCTTCCGCAAGGCGTGTGCCAAAAAAATTATAATATTACAATTCCTACCATGGACTGCACATTTTGATTTTAAAGCAAGCCTGAAGTAAACAGTTTTTAATTCTATCTCTGTCGCCATCTGAAAGTAAAGAACCAAAATCAGGTGATAAATTGTTACATATTTTTTATAGCCAATAAACGCTCGCATCATTCTGACCGAATAAATTTTCCAGGTCGGGTCAATTGTTGCAACAATCTTGTTTTGCCTTAGATTTTAAAGTCAATGTAGTACAAAATATGACGGCCCATAGCCATGGTAAGATTTCTTGCATTGTAACATTTGTCAGTTTTAGTTTTTCTTAACACATCAGATAGAATTTTATTTCGCCTAGCTAAAGATGGATAGTAAAATTTCTCAGTTCCCGTATTGTAAAACTAAACTCTAGATATCATATGATCATTGAAATGTACCCGATGAAGAAACACACAAAACATTTTTTGGTGGGCAAGTATTTTTGAAAAATCACAAAACTAACCTAACATAGCCTTCAATTTCACGTAATCATCAGGGAATTAGGTAAAGAGAGAGAGAGAGAGAGAGAGAGAGAGAGAGGGAGGGAGAGAGAGAGAGAGAAAGAGAGAGAGAGAGAGTTCATGATCAAATATGTGTGCATTTGTATTTGGTGTCAATAGAGGACACACCTACAAATGCGGACGTCTTCGATTGGAATAAGTGTCATATCTTGTTTCTACGAACACATTTAGTCCAAAATAATGCAAAAGCATGATTTGTAGAAAGGTCCGCGTTTACACATTTGGTGCTTGGTTCGTGATTTTGGTGTGTATCTTTCCTCCAAAGTTGGCGATACACACGACCAAAACCATGTCCTCGATTGCCCGGTGGAAAACTTGTAAAGATATCTGTGGTATCAAATTACAGGTTTCAAAAATTTATAATCTAGCTAAACTAGAAGAAGAAAAGCTGGCGCATATAACGGTCCCTGGTATTATTATTATTATTTCATTCATGTGTGTCAGTAGTGATGCGAAACCCAAGATACAATCATGATGTACATGTCTAGTACAAGCAAATAGATCCACGACACGTCATCAAAACAAGTACATGAAACGTTTGAAAATACGTATAAATTCGTTGTAGAGTTGTACCAAAATTGGATAATTATCCTATCCAAATGTAAGGTCAAAACGCCCTTTTTGCAGTTAGGTTTCACACATGTAAAGCTATTGAATAAACATCCTTGATATGCAATATATGTATTGTTCAATGAACTATATCCACCCCATTTATATCATACTTAGTGTTAAAAACATTAGAGAACAGTTGTGCAATTCATCACAGATCCTGATATAATGACATGAATTACGACAAAACCACAATAGAAAGATAGAAGAAAAACATCAGTCCCAAAAAGAAACATTTCATTACAGCAATATGTGTCTTCATCATCGTAATTGCAAGATATGCGACAATATGTGCAAGCAAGCAAATCATAAACTGATATATGCATTTAATGAGCTATTACTGGAATATGCCTGATTCCATTATTGATTTGATGACGTTGATTTACAGATCATGCATGATGCTTACATCAATAGTTCTATTGTGCAGGAAGTCTCATTAAAACAATACACAAAATATAATATACGAAACACCAATCTATCTACAAGTACAGCGGTGTAAATCAGGTATTGTCACACTTTCTTTGCCTTCCAAATTTAAATAGGTTTTTAGTGATAGCCAAAACACACAGAATATTCTACGGGACCAGCCTATATACCGTAACTGTTTTAGAAAGTCCTACTCACATAGTATTTTTAAGTAAGTTTTACACATAATGCGACCTCTGGATCCGAAAACTGTTAAAAAATATATTCGATTTTCCTGTACAATAGCAATCAGCGATACAAAACACCTTTACTGGGTACTTTGAATTTCCAAATGTATAATTTAAGTGATCTGGAAAGTGGCTGTAAGAGTAGTGTAACATTAAAGTGTGTCTTTCTCATTATTAAAGAAACATTGACACAAAAAGATAAACTGTTTGTAAGTATGTCTTAACAATTACCCTTTTCACTAACTCTTTGCATACAGGTACCATCATAAATAGTTTTACCCCTGTACTTCACTTCTGGAATTACATAACGTCAAGGCTATTACACCAGCCGTCAGTGCTATAGTTATAGCTAGGAACTTCGGTTCGTTTATATTAAATACATTGTGGGGTTATTTTTCTTTAGTATACTAGTATTTTTTGTGTTGATATTGATATAAACACTCTACAAAATACAATAGAAACAATGGTGTATGCATCGTTGGTTTATTCAGCTAAAGCAGCTTGAAAAAGACCAAGTCACAACGAAATACATAGTGTGGTAAACACAATCATTCGCTCCTATTTTCAACATTTAATTTGCACGTATTTAAGAGAGAGAGAGAGAGAGAGAGAGAGAGAGAGAGAGAGAGAGAGAGAGAGAGAGAGAGAATTCGTACATGTATTATACAGCAAAGATATTACTCTTTTTTGACAACAAAAATGATGATTGACTATCAGACCAGTTCTCTTCCATGAACGCTCGAATCCAGCTAACTTGTTATGATCTCCAGAGCGGCGCACTATTTCGAAACTTGTTATGTCACACTAAAATTTAATTGTAGGACAATCGGTCAATCAATCAATCACACACATACATATACATATTTTATACTATCTCTCTTGCTCTCATACATTATTCAAATTAATAATAATAATAATAATAAAACTAATGATTTTTTATAGTCTGTAGCCTGTTAAGTAATGTCAGTTCTCTCTCTCTCTCTCTCTCTCTCTCTCTCTCTCTCTCTCTCTCTCTCTCTCATCCCAATGATTACCCGAAATAGAAGGCTATGTTAGCTTAGAATTGTGATTTTTCAAAACATTCTTGGACATAAATAATATAGAACCAATGTGTGTTTCTTCATAGGGTACATTTCATTGATCATATGAAATCTAGAGTTTAATTTTAAAATACGGTAACTGAGAAATTTTACTATCCATCTATAACACCTAGGTGAAATGTTCAGTCAACGTACGATAAACACATTTTTGTAACAAGTATACTGACATTGAATTAAAAAGTCGGTCAGTGTATGGTAGCAGAATATAGGCCACGATTTCTAACATTGGCAAAAAATATAAGAACCAAATCTGGCACACGCCAAACATAAAGCTATCAGAATATTGTAACATATTTAAGAAGCCTATTGGGCACACGATAAAATAATAAGCCAAACTCACGACTCATTCATTTCATTTTCATTTCTCCAGTAACCTTGCTGGTCGTAGGGGCGCACTGATGACTTTGCGACAATCTCTCTCCATTTCGCCCTGTTCTCCACTGCTCTTTGGGACTTTGCAAAGCCCATGCCTGTCCACTCTTTGATATTGTCTTCCCATCTCTTCTTCTGTCTGCCTCGTTTTCTCTTTCCTCTCACTGTGCCCTGTAGGATTGTCTTTGACAGGCCAGTTGAGCGTGAGACGTGACCATACTTTACTGCAGCCTCTACTTCGTCCCTGAGGATCGGATGATCAACTTCTGTTTTGGTCAGTGGTACGTTTAGTACAGCTTGGTCTCCAGAAGTCTCCTGGTTGTAAAGCTCCGAACAGTATTCCGTCCATCTGTTAAGAATGTCTTGGTTTTCTGTCAGACTCTTACCAGCCTTGTCCTGAATCGTATTAGATCTCCCCTGTTTCTCTGTTGTCAGGTCTTTCACCAACTGGTATGCCCTTTTTCTGTCATTCTGGTTCAGGCTTTTCTCGACTTCCTTGCATTGGTCTTCTAACCAGCTTTCTTTTGCTTTCTTTATGCTCTTCTTAATCCTGTTGTTAATCTCCCTGTATTTTTTTGCTCCTTCATGGTCTCCACGCTTACTCTTCAGTTTTCTCCTCACATCGCAGAGGTCAAGGATATCTGCTGTGACCCAAGGCTTCTTTATTCTACGATGCTTGCCAAGGATATCTGCGGCTGTGTCTATTACTGCCTTGTTGAAGGTGATGATCAAGGAGTCTAGGTTTATTTCTTCATGTCCCAGAATTGTGAGTGGTGCAAATTTGCCGCCTATTGATGCTTCAAATGCTTGTGCAACGCTTGGATCTTAAAGTTTTTCAAGGTCGAACCTGATCCTAACTTGTTTTGGCTTATTGGTCTTCCTCAGACGAAGTTTGATAGTCATCATCAGCAAGTCATGGTTGCTTCCTATATCAGCTCCTGGGAAGCTACGTGTTCTGGCAATGTTTACGCTAGACCGGAAGCGCGTTCTCACCAAGATGTAATCAATCTGGTTGTGATGTTTTCCGTCTGGGCTGTGCCAAGTCCATCTTCTGGATAGTTTGTGGGGGCCAAGGGTGTTCGTTAGCACTAGGTTATTGTATGTGGCGAAGTCCAGGAGCTTGAGTCCTCTCTCATTGGTCTGCTTATTACAGTATGGACCACAGACTTCTCGCCAGTGCGTCTTCTCCTACCTTAGCATTACAGTCTCCTTGAATAACAAGAATATCCTTCTTGGGTGTCTGGTCTATGAGAGTTTGAAGCTGGTCGTAGAACTCATCCAGTTCCTCGTCATTATGGTCAGATGTTGGGGCATATATAGTGATGTTAAAGGGAGATGCCCTCACGCGGATTGTAATCATCCTGTTAGACACTGGTCGACAACCCATAACAGCACTCACAATGTCCTTGTGTACCATAAACCCAACTCCATGTTCATGCTTGTTCTCATGCCCACTTAAGTAAATCCTGTGTTCGTCATCTGTTAATCTCTCTCCGAATTTTTTCCAGCGCATCTCGCAGAGTCCAAGGATGTGCCATTGGTATCTTCCCATCTCATGGGTTAGCTCCTCTAGTTTCCCTGCTGGTCTTAATGTCCTGACATTCCATGTTCCAATGGTGATGTTATCTCTTGCCCGTACTTTGATGGTAGTTGCACCAGTAGTATACTTGTCACCTCCGTCCTGGTGTTCAGCGGATGGCGCGGTCATTGGTAACCCGGACTCACGACTAGCAGAAATGTAACATATTTAAGAACCAAATTTGGCACACGCCAAAGATTCTGACTGAAATGGTTTTTAAAAACTAATAAATGAACATTTGCCAACCTTGAATTTGTAACATTTGTTACCGAGAGAATTTGCTTGATTTGATACTCCGTACAATAGATATTTCAACAGCACGCAAGTTGAATGTCATTACTTTGATATTAAGAAGGTGAACTATAACATGATTTTTTGCAGCTAAATTCCCCCTTCCTAAAAAGTGTGGTTTTGCCAATTTGATGGGAGAATCAGAGACATTTGTTTAATTATTCATGAGAGAGAGAGAGAGAGAGAGAGAGAGAGAGAGAGAGAGAGAGAGAGAGAGAGAGAGAGAGAGAGAGATCCCTTCTTGCTTGTTTAAAGGAATTAATTTATTGAGGCTCTGAGCAGTGCTTGTGCTTTTTGAATATTTAAGTATTCGTTTGTGATGTAAAGACTACTTTTATAATATTTTTTCCATTATAGGCGTATATAAATTTACTTTCACAAATAATATTGGATGTTTCTACTTGTTAGTTCCATATATTTCTATGTTTTTCATTTGAAATAAATAGCAGAATGTTTGTTAGGTGAATTTTCAAGGAAACTATTATATGTGCCTTCCCTACCTGCCTACCTTTCGATTTGAATCATATCGTTTGTTTGCCAGGAACACAGATTTGCGACTGTCTTGAGTATTTCGCCGTATTACTAGCAACGTCTTTCATGCAGAAAAGGAGCTTTAAATTCAGGTACAAGAGGATTTTCAAGACGATTTTAAGTTTTTAAATAGTTGTTTACCACTCAATATAGCAAAAGTGATAGCACTGGTACTGCTTTATCTATGATGTAGCTCTGGTTCCGCTACTTGTCTACCAGTACTATGTTTTATTCCCTAGGCTGTATAATGTGGTCAGTCTAGATGGTGAAATCCCACAGGATTTTTGTCTTGCTGTTCTCAAGCATTTTCTCTCTATTGTGATCGTAACCTCATATGCATTCAAGCCCATACATCTTAGCTGCCAGTGGATGGATCGGTCGAATTAGTGACGCCGAGTGGTTGTTCTCATACTCGGCTAGCTTGCTGTACTCACTGATCAGATGATTGACTGTCTTATCGTTACTCTTGCATGTTCACAATGGTAAACCATCCTACTTTGCACACTAACTGATTTCCTGGTCATGCACTATCATTACCAGTACTTCCTTTTTCTTTATGTTGTTCTCCAGTTGAAGCCATCTGCAGATGTCCCCCATCCCCATGTTCCTTATATGCGTTACCTCTGCTGGTATCATTCTGTTTTCGTTTTCTTTGAGAATGCTTTTTTCCTGAATAAGGTTGAGAAATTGTCATCACTTTCTCTCTTTAATCGGGATTACACTTCTTTAAAACTTATTTTTATGGATTTTATGGCATATATGTGAGTAAGGCATTGGCGCATATTAACGAGATCATCTAATAGTCAATGTGTTAGATTAAATATGTTATAACTTTTATTAGAAAATAATATTTTTAATGTTTGTAAATATATATACTGTATAAAAGCTCTGATTTGTTACTTTCACAGGTTACCTTTTCGCTTGGTGTACGGTCGCAATAATTTGCTGACTAACGCTGTATTGACTACTGTTGAAAAAACAGATCTACACCGAAAAGTCATCCACACAGTCTGAAAGAGAACAATAACATAGCCAATTGTCTCAAATAATGAAAATGTACCGATTTCTAAAAACATACAAAAATTGAATGACCCTAAGTCAGAGATATGTTATACATAATACACTACAATGAGTAATCAAACCAATTATTTAAGAGATATTTTTGGAAGTGTGTGGTAACAATAAAGGAGAATAATCTAGATAAAAATATTGCTTTTCATTTCACAGTTTTATTACATTTAGCTTTTACATTATAGATGTTATATGTGGTTGATACAAATAGCGTATTTACCACATAAATCACTCGAATAAACCAGTGTTTTCGTTTAAAATAAATCATAGTTAAAATTTATACCCAGGTCAATCAAACTTTGTATCATATTAAACTTACCAAAATCTCAATATATCTTAGCTCCTTTCAAATCGTCTCTAAAACTGACTAACATTGCATAGCTATTTAAATAAAGTATTTAATATAATAGCAGACTATGAAGTAAAAAAAAAATAATTATAAAATGTATCAAAATATAGTCATTCATCGAAACACCTTTTCTGTGCTCTTTTTTTAAAATAAGTCATCGTTGATGTTTAATATTTCATGATTAAAAACAAAATTGTTAAATATTTGACATCTGGAAAGGATTGAATAACTTTTGAACGAATTATGAATAGCCAAGTTTTTCTTTGTACTCTTAAATCAGTAAAACAAATTTGGACTATTGTTATTTGCAAAATGCTAAATGTTACTAGAGGGTATTCACGCTCTGTAACTTATCGCTAAATAATTGCCATCAGTTAACTAATTTACATTTTTGTTTGTTTTTTAATTTCAATCTATTAAATGGTGGGGTCGTTTTCGAAATGTTTAAGTTCAGACCTTATAACTGCTGTACCTACAAAGGGAATATTGGCATACTTGCAAATACATTACAACAGATAATTACTACGTGGATTTTCCATTGCCGGAAAAAAGAGGAGAATATTATTGATTTTGCTTCTCTGAAAGCCATAGCAAGTCAATTACAAGTAGGGGCAACGTTTTTATAAAAAGGTTCGTCTTAGCGTAGCACTTGGCCAAAAGAAAAGGATGAGTAAAATGTAATAGATTTATTCACACAAACATTAGAAACCACCCACATACACAATGCAGATAATCATACCATACATGAATATTATTTACCTATCTATGCGTACTGACATGTACCCGATATCAGAGAAGGGTAATTGGGGTTTACCATTACTGCACTTTATACCACAATTTATACATCACAAAACGTAGCCTTTTGGTGGATTAAAGGATAAGTAGTTGTCTTACTTTATGTTTCCTACACATAGATGTTATATATCTGTTTGAAACTTTTACTCACGACTGGAATTAACATGCATAGAAATTGGATTGATCCCATAGATGAAGATATGGTATAGTGGCACGTCCTATTATTGCGGCGTTTAAACATTTTTGTTCAGTGATGTCATCATGCATAACATCTGAATAACCTGTATGTAAACATAATGTCAAGAAGTTCACATAGCCGTGAATATAAAAAATTTGAAGACTAACTCTATTCAGGGTAAACAAGATTGTAGATTTCCTTTACATGTACATGTAAGTAAGTGATCAAATCCTATTCATACCATATCCAGTTCCAATCCGTTTTTTGTACTTTTCAATCATAAAATCGTGCCGAACACTATGTCTACAAATCGTCTGCTTCACAATTTAAACAATACACGCAGAATTGGTGACATGGCTGACGCTCTTCGATACAAATTGTTATCTAACTTGTGTGGGGCCCATTAAGGGTGTATGGTCAAACTAATGAATTTTCTTTCAGCGTGGGTTCTTTGATCAGTGGTATTAAGGTAAGTTAATGAACCCTGTCATCTCTTCAAAATCATTAAATGTGTTTGCATGACTTTATTAGGAAATACGAGGACGCACGAACTACAAATTCGTTACATTGCCCCCTTCCTGCGAGAATCATTTGTCCCGAATGGAACATTTTCTTTTATTTAAAAAATGACAAAAGTTTGACTATTCACACTAGGCGATCCCGCCAGTGGAGACCATAGCGACATCATGAAGGTAAACAAGACCTTTGTTTATACATTAGACATAATCAATTTATACAGTTGTAGATAGATGATTTTCTGTAAAACGCATGAAAATTATCATGTTTACATTAACATCTCTAATTATGCATTGTCAAATAACAACAAATGTTTCACCAATATTAAATACTGGTGAACAAGGAACAACATTAAAATTAAAGTTATTGACATTTCCGACTAAAATAAATAAAGGTATATTTGAAAAATTGCAAATTCATATTTCCCAGTCACATATAACGAGTACTGAGTTTCTAGATATATGTAATAATTACAATTTTGAATGTGGGGAACTTTTAATGCCAAAAATATTGAGATTTTTATTTTTTTGGCCCAAAAGTAATGTCGTGCAATTTATCGCTATAAATCTTAAAGTTGGTCCTGAATTATTTTTTCCAAGCCCGACAGTTCGTCTATTGGACTTCTGTCAGAAGTTCCTCTAATTGTATATAGCTGGTTGGTAAAGTTTGGGATATAGGAACAAAGGTGATTTTCTGAGATAATTTGGAATGGTTTTAAAATGCCTTGAGTCACGGTAAATGTAGTAAGTGTAAACTGTATCCACCTCGTAGGGCTGAAGAGGGGTTTCCTTGGTCATCATCCTACTCAGCAGAGATGCTGGATATGCCTGCATAGTTGGTACTGATGTTTCATAGCGGGTCCCTCCCACGTTGAGTATAATTCGTCGCGATTGACTCACGGCCATGCCAGTAAGTTTGATGAATGGCTTTGCCAGTCGGTTTGTATGTTGTAGCTTGGCCTTTTGGATTCTTCCACCTCAAAAACAGAATAGGTCATTGATACACCATCTTTGTCTTGTAGGGTGGATTTGGTGAAGCCAGCCACGTTGTTGTTTTGTAGGGTGGACATGGTGGCAGCAGCAACGTTGTTTTTCTGCTATACGGAACTGGATCCTGCCCATGAACCGACTTAAGAGAGGTAGATCCTACTCCAGCTGTGTCCTGCATAGTGGAGGATGATGCTTCCTGTTCTACACGTATTTGCAGCCTTGCTTTTTCTTGTACATTAGGTGATGAAGGGGTGACCTGCACCTGTGTACCAGCACTAGTTGCATCCAGCCAATGTCTCTCAGATGAAGATGAAGTAGAAGAGACGGAGGATGAGGATGAAGATGAAATAGAGGGGATACAGTTGTCAGCTCTTGCCATTTCCCTAAGAGGCCAGCTGCGGGCTTGATTAAGAGTATCCGAGGTTGGACCAGCCATTGGCTTGGGTACAATCGCAGATGACACACAGGGAGTATTTATTATTTGGACGTTGCTGTTGGGCCTGGAGTTGGCAGTTGATGCAGTGGCCATTTTGGGTTGTTCATGATTGCTGGATGGGCTCAACACTATCTTTCTTCGCTTGTTATATGGCCTATACAGTTTCGTCGATCGTCGAATAGGTATAAAATCTTTCAGCTTCCTCTTTTGCTGATTTCATATGGGCAGGAAGTTCTCCTTAGCTGGTCGTTCTATACCACGTGGGCCTACACTAGTTGCTACCTTTTTCTCTGCTGGATTTATGGGTTCTTTTCATACAAACTCAACATACTGTCGGCGTTTCCGAATGAACTAATTATACTCTCTTCCTCAAGGCCAAACTTCATATTGGATCTTTTTACAAGGGTCATAGTGGCCCCTGGGCATGACTGATGTTTGCTATCATATCGCGAACTAAGTGCCTTGCACATTATACACCCATACCAAAATCCAGAGTGCCCAGTGGAGATGTGCCTTTTGCAGTAGTGGAGTTTGGTAAATTCCATGTCTCCACATATGGTACATTTGAACCTTGTAATCTGGAAGTAAGATATGAAATTTATAGGACAGAGATTGATGACAATACTACTACAGTAAGTCATTATTTAGTTAATTCAACAAACTTGCTTTGTTGTCTACTTTGTAAGGTTTAAGTAAATTATGATGAACCACTTTAGGTTTTGGTTTTGGAGTTTTCTGGATGCGATAGATAACATAATTTAACTTTTGTAGTATGAGAAATGGACCTTCCCATGGAGAGTGTAATTTTTTCATCCCAGCCTTTTGTATGTGCGCTATATAAGTACATAGAATCTCGTCTTTCATGAGGATTTAGTTGGATATTTCTGTCAGGATCTTTTCTCGTGAGTTCTGAAGAAAGTTTAATCTCTTCCCTTGCAAATCCAAGTGCGTAATCAGTTTTGATGTTTTCCATTTCAGCTTCAACTCTGCCAAGAGCAAGAACAAAATCAATCGGTACATTTATATTTCGGCCAAAAACCATCTCACAGGGAGATACACCTGTTTATTCATGCTCTGCTGACCTATGCGCCTATGAGAAGGTAAATATGCTCATCCCAGCCTTTTTATTCTTTAAAAACAAAAGCTGAAAGCATTGATTCGGTTGACCTTTCCACCATGCCATCAGACTGAGGTGTGTGGGGGCGGGTTTTCTCTATTACAAATATTTTACAAACTTCTGAAATAATTCCTATTCAAAGTTGGTACCTTGGTCAGAATTACACTGCAGGGGGGTGCCAAAAATAGTTACTACTCTTTCAATAAATTTCAGTGCAACAGTTCTAGCTTTCTGATTCCTAATGGGGATAGCATTAATCCATTTTGTGAAATAATCGGCCACTAACAATACATATAAATTCCCTTTGTTACTTTTCGGTAAGGGCCCAAACACATCAATTACCCATCTTTCCATAGAAGCTCCTGGTTTGTAGGATTTCACAGGTCTTTTCCTTGTTTATGAGGTGGTTTCCTGGAAGCACATTGGTAACAAACATTACGCCAATGTTTTACATCATTACTCATGTGTTGCCAGAAGTATCTTTCTCTTACGTTTGAAAGGGTTTTCCTAACTCCTGTTACACCGTTGTGTAACTGCTTCAAAACAAACATCTTGTAAACTTTGGTGGAATAATTATTTGAAATGTTGGTTGTCTGCCTTGACTTATGTCCCATTTATGGCATAGTAAGTCATTATATATTTCCAAGGGTCAAATCTTGCTCAGTAATAGTTAGGACTTTCATCTAAGTGGGAAATCTCAGGCCATGTGAGTCTCACACCACTACTTACCCAAGTTATCACCTGTTTTAGTACTGGATCTTGTTTTTGTAAACATGCAGTGTTATTATCCTTTATTGTATTCAGGTCATCGTTATTGTCTGTTCTGTCATTTCTCGTTTCAGAATTTGTATAGCCAGTATCCTTAGTTTTTGCATGTGGATCCTGGGACCTGGTATGTATCCTATAGCATTTAGAAGAATTTGACTACATTGATTGTGACTTTTCACTATAGGCAATTTAATATTTTCTTTCTACTCGGATAAAGTGATGACATTCCATATTTAGACAAGGTCTACGATATAATGCATCTGCATTGTTATGAATATGTCCAGCTCTGTACTCTATTTTGAACTGATAGGAAGACAGAAATTCAATCCAACGAGTAATTTGGCCTTCTAGATTTTTAAGGTTTAACCGCCAGGTTAGGGAACGATGATCATTTCTGACTTTGTCATATCTTTCATACAAATATTAGCGTAAATGCTTTATTAAACTTACAACGGCTAACAGTTCTCGACGATTCACAGAGTATTTCCTCTTCGTCCTGCTAAAAGTTTTACTGTAATAGCATACAACCTTTTCTACTCCATTTTGTACTTGTGAGAGTACAGCACCCAGACCAATATTAGATGCATCAGTGTCCAGTATGAACAAGTCATCAGGTGTAGGATATGCCAGTATTGGAGAATTTGTCAAGGCCGTCTTAAGCTTGTCAAAGGCAGCCTGACAGTATTTAGTCCAGATAAATCTTTGACCGTGCTCGGTAAGTTTGTGTAAAGATCTTGCTATATCAGCAAATCCATAGACAAACTTGTGTAATATGAACACAGGCCTAATAATTGTCTGATCTCTTTCAAATTTGTGGATGTTGGCCAGTTTTTGATAGTGTCGGTTTTATCAGGATCAGTAGCAATGCCATTCTCATTGACAACATGTACCAAGAAGGATACAGTCTATCTAAATAAAGCATATTTCTTTGGGTTCATCTTAGGGTGTCTATTCATAAATCTTTGAAAAACTTATCTTAGATTGTCCATATGTTCATCAAAAGTCTTAGAGAAGACTATACTATCGTTAAGGTAGATGAGATATATTTTCCAAGAGAGCTTTGGTCAGGTTTGTTCCACCAATTTTTCAAATGCAGCCAGTGCAGTACACAATCCAGATGGCATTGTAACAAACTGCCATTGTCCACCACCGGGCACAAAGAAAGAGGTTTTGTGTCTGTCTTCAGGAGCTACCTTAACTTGCTAGTAACAAGCTTTTATTTCTAAAGTGGAGAACCACTTTGATCCAGACGTGCGTCCAGGGTACTATAAATTCATGGGAGAGGGTGATTATCTTTTAAATTGATTCAGTTTTCTATAATCAATACAAAATCTCAAAGTGTTATCTTTCTTTCTTACTAAGAAAACCGGAGAATACCAGAAGCTATTAGATTCCTCAATTACCCCGTTTGCTGACATATTTTCAATTTCGTTTTCTACTTCTTTCATACAGGCTAATGGGACCCTTCTGGGTGCTGCCGAATAGGGGGTGTATCACCTGTATAAACTTGATTAACCAGAGCTGTTAAACCAACATCATTCGTTCACTTCGAGAAAGTGTCCTGATATTCCATTAGTAGATCTATAAGAGCTCCACGTTCAGTCTCATTTAGTTCTTTACACTCTGAATGGTACAAGTAATCACCTTAAAAAAAAAAAAAAAAAAAACCCTCTAATATTGCCACTAACAGGAGTTAGGTTATATGAAAAAGAAGATTTCATATTTCTGTTTGAATTTTGGATAGGTGAACTGGTATTTATATGATTCCCATGGGAAAGCTTATTCCCAGTTGCTTCTATAGAATTTGTCTTTCCAAAGCGTTTAATGATCTTTAAGAGGATTACAAATCATTTCTTAACTCCCTTACATTTTCATTCACTTCTTGTTTCAATGAACTTTCCATATCCTGTAAACTTTTCTTATTTTATTGTCTAAAGAGATCTTGCTGCTCAGTAAATTTATTTACAATATCAATGCCACTCACTGACATGTTTTGAATATTTTCAGATGGAGAATCAAAAGGATGCAAACCTGGAGTTTCTTCTTCTGGACTATATCCAGCACTTGACTCAGACTGAGCTCTCTCTCTCTAAAAAAAAATATTCAAAAAGCATAAGCACTGCTCAGAGCCTCAATGAATTAATTCCTTTAAACAAGCACGAAGGGATCTCTCTCTCTTTCTTTCTCTCTCTCTCTCTCTCTCTCTCTCTCTCTCTCTCTCTCTCTCTCTCTCTCTCTCTCTCTCTCTCTCTCTCTCTCTCTCATAAACATGACTTCACAATAATCCATTTTGGATTTTATTCTTGTTAATAAAACTTTTCCAATAAAGTTATATATTTATGTACACCACTTGTTTTGGCTTTTATATAATTGTTTTGTACTATAGTCAAGTGTTCTTTTGGTCCACTAGACACTGGGGAAAAACGGGAATATATGAAATAATTTCATTTCATCCTGCTTCTTGATACCAATGTAACGTTTTCTTTATCCACTTAAGGGCAACGTTTTTATATATAAAAAAAAAGGTTCGTCCTAGACTAGCACTTAGCCAAAAGAAAACTAAGTCAGGGTGAAAAATAAATGTAATATATTTATTCACACAAACATTAGAAACCACACTCATACACAATGCAAATCATCATACCACACATGTATGTTGTTTACCCATCTATGGGTATTGACATATACCCGATACCGGAGAAGGGTATTTGGTCTTTATCATGACTGCACTATACACCACAATTTATACATCACAAAACATAGCTTTTTGGAGGATTGGTAGTTTCCCTTACTTTACTTTTCACCGCATAAAAGTTATATATATGCTTGAGGTTTTTTTACTGACGATTCTAATTAAGATGTATAGAAATTAGGATGCTCCCACAGATGGGGATTAATGGTAATTTGAAATGTTTCCAAAACCGGGCAGTACATTATTTTATTAATATTATTGCTATGGGTTCTTTACTCCAAATTGTATAATACCTGTAACATTGCATAGTCATGATTTAGTAGCTTTACTTTATTACAACCGCTATGTTCGGTGTTCAATGACTGAAAATCTGCCCCGATTCGTCGTTGCAGACTTGTTTAAGGGAAAGTCAGTCAACCAATCAAAACGCTTGACATTGTGGGTCGGAATGCAGCTGAATTTATACGAATTAAATATGTTAATCGTAAAACCATCAAAGAAGGGGCAATATCGCTAAATTTACTCGGTCATGATCTGGATCACACAAACGCTTGTAAGTTATTATAGAATGAAGCCGTAATGGAAATAATAAAGAACGCGAAACGGGGTCTTGCGTAATGGAGTCATTTACGCATAACTGGAAATTAATGCAATGAATCACATTAGGTTTTCTTAGACGCAATAAAACTCATGATTAAAAGCAGATTAGTCCAATGAATCAAAATAGGATTTCTTATACGGAATAAACCTCATTATTATAAGCACATTCCTGCATTATAACGAGGTTTATTCTGTTAAATATACAATGCCAATTGTATACACGTACTGTTAATACAGATCAGTGCATTGATTTATATGTAATTTGCACAGATTAATGTGCATTATTAATAATTCCAACAAGTTTTAGTCCGTTACAAAATACATGCGATTCCATTTAATAAACCTTTTCGTTAATAGACACTAAATAAGCCTTATGATTTTCGAAGCACTTCAGATTTTATTACCATATGTAAAAATACATTTTTTAACATAACAGTACATACATATTGAGCCCGGAAATTGAAACATCTGTATTATCAAAGTAATTAAATACGTCTTATTGTTCGTCATTACAAAGGGCGTAAGCCTCATGAATTCAAAATAAGTGATGTATTTTTTACTTATTGCATGCATACATTTTTGTACATTATAGCAGAAAATGCTCAGCACGTAAAATGAAACTCCTATAGCGTCTAGTGAAAAATGATGACTTCTTGCAAAACCTAATGCATTTTCCTCCACTACTTGGTTACGTCACATAAAGGCGAAAGTACAGTTTATATGCACGTGCATTGAAGGTAATGGCTGCAAGAAATAGGCAAATATATCTTTGATGGATTGATATCCAAGACGTAATTGATAGGGGTTCGTTGTGACCAGTGTATATTAGATGCCTTTTTTGGACTCCTGAACTTACTAATTTCTAACGCATTTTAGTTTGTACATTTGCTTAGTCATTATTTTCATTGTTCCTTAACAATACAATGAATTATCTTACACTATCATTTTCACATGGATTAATTTTTTCCGAGGGATATTGAGCGAGTCGTTAAACTTACCCCGGTTCTAAAATTACATCATTTTATGTCATTGCAATATGTAATTTATAAAACCTTTCACACACACCCCAAAACAAGAGCCCCATTTTTTTCAATGGAATGTCACCCAAAGAAACCCTTTTCGCGGGGAAAGTTACTCTTTCGTAGACTATACAGTTCCTTTATACACCAAAACATACTGCCTTTATACACAAAACATACTGCCTTCTAGTACGTTGTTTCTCCATACAATAACTGTTTAGTCCACCAAAAGGGAAGTTTTCCCGGCAAAAGGGTTTTTTTGGTGGACATTCCAAAGAAAAATGTGGCATGGTATTTTTTGGGGGAAGGTTCTTAAATTCGGAGTTTGTAAGAAAGTCATATGTATATTTCAATACGCGCGGTCAAGATAGTCACTATATATTTGTAGTGGCAAAATATTCCCTGGGGGAAATTGAGCTATTACCTAAATAACGCGTTGCTTCTGCATATACGAACTTTATCTTTGGGGGACATTGCATAGAAATAATTGCGATGGGTATGTTCTCCCGTGCAAGGTTGTAAAAACTTGGAGTTTTAAATACAGGAATTAAACATGTACTCCTAAATGAAGTATGCATATGCACGATCATGCACTGCATGGGGATATTGCATGCATTCGCATACTTACAATTACCATTCCCAAAATGAGCGACAGAAGAGGAAGACGTAGTAGACAGGGCTGGTTTGAAGCATGTATTAAAGAAGATGTGTCAACCATGAAAACTATGGATTTTAAAACGTTCTTGGAATTTGTACTCACTGTTTTTGCAGAAGGATGAAGTAATCGTGGAATGGTTTTGCGACAATGGGTTATTGGCCAGGTCTTTCACTTGCCCCAAATGTGATGGTGTTCGTGTACCGAAAATTCGGAAAGTTGCAAAGGGAAGGGGGTGGGGTGGCAAAACAATGCGTTGCAACGGAAATAGGAACCACGAATGATCTATTCATGTCACTCCTTTTTTGAAAAGGGGCATTTTCCTTGGTCGGATATCATGGAATTGACGAAGTCTTATTTAGAACGCCAAAACCTCCTCCAGTGTTCTACCAGGACCGGTATGGATTTAAAAAATACATCAGTAAACTGGGCTTCATTCATCCGTGAAATTATGGTCGAGTACTGGCATATAAATCTTCATTCGTTGGTTTTTGACGGAGAGGGGAGCTAGATGAAAGTTATTTTTGTAGAAAGTTCAAGTACCATCGTGGAAATCCCACCAAAGGTCTGCATGTTTGGGTTTTTAGAATGGTGGAGCGCTCATCAAATAGATTACTGCTTTATCCAGTTGACCAGAGGGATGCTGCCAGCCTCATCCCACTTATCCAGCGGCATGTAGAGCAGAGAAGTTGCGTGTTCAGAAATGGGTGGAGGAGATACCAACAACTAAATCAGATCGACTATGAGCATTCTTCAGTAATTCATAAGTCATCCTATTCCCAGAAATACCGCAGTGATGAGACGGGAGAGGAGATATCAGTCAACACCAATACCATAGAAGGAGCTTGGAAACACGCCAAAGACCATTTACGTAAAATGAACGGCATCAATGTGGGTAATTTTGGGATACACCTGTGTGAGATCATGTTGGGTAACTACCGATCCTCTGATGTAATGGTGGCCTTCTCTGATACCTTGAGGTCTGTTTACCCTCTTGATAGTGCACCTTAATACAATTACAGTTTTCGCATTTTCAGAATGTGGCATCGTGCTCGGAGCCGTACAAGTATTGTACCAGCTCTGATGGATGACATGCATGAAGAACCAGAACACGTACCCGTCCTGCCAACAGAAAGTTAAAATGAACCGAGTTCTGAAGACGACGATGCAAGACATACACCATCCGGAGAAGAATGTACACCTGAAATTGTATCGCTCGCGTGTTCTCACGTTCCTGGTGACCATGACCCAGATGATCCTTTCCGCAATATGACCGTGCGGCATTGTAGAGAGAAACCTGTATCAAATCCACACACAGACGTAATGAGTCTCTTAGAAGCACCTTTCTCTGTACCCATTCAAAATATATCAGATACCTCAACTCCTCCTATGTCTTCAACCTCTTTCATACCCCCCTGTACTTGGACCTTCTACGAGTTCCAAAGTTGGGAATATTTTTTGAAGTGTAAAGCTATATCAAAGGCAACAGCAAATGTCACTTCCAGTGTGTCTCCTAGTTCTGCAACCCCGACATCTAAAATTTAAGGAGCAACTAAGGTATCCCAAAGGTTGGCGTCCAGTTAAAGGAAAGAAAAAATAAAAAAATAAAAAAAAAGAAATGTAGGGGCAATGTAGGCATTCGACTTTGTAATCCTACACAAAGTTTGACTTACTATCATACCTTTAGGGAACGCCAAACCATTTTCCCACGCTGAAAATTGCAGCGTGAACGATATCTTCCATCATCCAAACACGTGCCAGAATCAGCAACACTACGATCATACTGAAAACAAACGCCATATGTCAACATATTTCAGCCAATCCAAATAATCACGATTAAAATATTAGCCATCATGCGTCATTTTCTGTTGGCCAATGAGAGGGCAGTATTAAATTTAGCGCGTTGCGCTTGCATATTAAGCGGGCGCAATCATGGCCATGTCAAGCGGTAGTATGATAGTAAGTCAAACTTTGTGTAGGATTACAAAGTCGAATGCCTTAGCTAAACATTGGTACCAAATTTATTACGATACGCGAAGTGTAGCTTGAAAGATATATATCAGCGTCGATTCGTAAATAGGTCGCGCTGGAAAAGAGAGAAGTGTCTCCCTTGTAGTATTTATATAGAACATGTATGACTGACAGGTAAATTGTAAGCAACAATACGAGCCCCTGTGATCAAGACCTGACATGTTTATTATATTTCAAAAACGTACCTGAAGCGTGGCAAGCTTACATAGCATGAAAACCTTCTGTTATGTGGGCGAGTCTTCATTCTTCCTACTATCTCAACACTTCGTGAGGGTAGAATGTATTTGCATAACTTTGTTGTAAAAACGAGGACGAACGAAATACAATTTCGTTACTATAGCCTGATAAAGATGCCGAGCAAATAAATGTTCAGAAGAAAGTTTTATCAGGGAATTAACGCTACCGACTTGTGAGTTTCCATTTCACCACACGATGCATACCTTTCCGATACAAGGGATACCGACGGAATGAAGTATCCACTTTACTTTGAACCTAATTTTTTTTCTAATCAGCCAATATTTCATTCAGAAGTGATTATTTTCCACTGGATCATTTTTGGATTAACTGTTTTGCTAGAATTTAATGGGTGATTCGGTATGAGAATTTTTGGATTTACTTGAGAAAGGAAAGTTGCAGATGCATACCATGCGACGGATGTTGTACATATTATTGGTGTTGGTTTTGGACTGGGCATTGAATCAAGGTACCACTACAACTACTACTACTACTACTACTAATGCCTTTCCCAAGACTTTTCTTCGGTAGTATTAAATAACTAGTAGAAAACTCTGATTAATAGATTTGAGAAATATGAAAAAACAGCGCTTCTTGACTTCAGGTAGTACTGCACTGCAGTGTTCCAGATACACATAGAGAAAAGCATTCAAATGTTCGGGTCACTTGCGTCAATGATGTTAACACCACGTCCTCGAGTAATATTTAAAGAATTTCGAAGCTATCTGAATCTGATATATTTTGATTCATACTGCGTTTGCCACCCATCTCCCCCCAGAAAAAGAACAAAAAACCAAAAACAAAAACAAAAAAAAAACAACAACGTTAAAACAGTAATATGTAATTATTGGGTAATTGGCAATCTTTTTAAAATAGAAGACAACTCGTGTTTATAACATTACCTTTGAAACAAAGCATTTGCAGTTATATTCACCTCTTTTAAAAGACAAAACTATCTCTTAAAATATTGGCTATTTTTATCTGTGCCCATATAATGAAAATAAATTAATCTTATAATAATAATTATATATTTCTTTTAAACCACGTGAATACTTGCATAACGTTCTGACATGTTTCATGAAAAGAAGGCCCTAAAGAGAAATAATGCAGCGAGAATCAATCTCTGGTTCTTAATTTGTCTTTATCCCAAAAGCTAGGGATTAATTAAAATGCGTCTAAGTCAGCAGAAACATTAACGGGATTTGTTGTTTCATTTACATGCACCTTAAGGCTAAGGTGAACGTTAGTTCATAGCAGAGAAAATATAATGATTGACTCCAGAACTTTGCTCTTACCTCCACTCACGCTGATTAACATAAGAAAATCTATTCCAAGGTATCGAACCATGTGAAACCTTCAAGATATGCTGCTTCATGTGAAAGAAAAGAAAAGTATACATTTAAGCTTAATTCCAGTAATTGTTCGTACAAGTTTTGTTATAGTTTAAAGCTGGGACCTGTGGCTAACAGCTAGGACTAACATACTAAATCACCATCCTTGGATGATAACGATAGTACTTTAGAAAATATACCCAGTTTGTAACAATATGATAATGGCATTTTCAGAACACGTTGTTTATTATTATTGTTAATAATAATAATAATAATAATAATAATAATAATAATAATAATAATAATAATATTATTATTATTATTATTATTATATGAGATGTTTCAATCCGTGAATTAATCGTTTCGCGAGATGCCGCGAGATGTCGCATCGGTGAGATGTTATTAGTGGACCCAAAATATTCACATGTAATCTGTATGTTGTTACACACGTGTGTGTGTGTGTGTGTGTGTGTGTGTGTGCGTGTGTGTGTGCACGTGTGAAGTGAGAGGTGGAGGCAGAAAAAGTCGATCAAATTGTGTACCAGAAACAACTGCGATGCTGTGCCATGTATCCAGAGTGATGTCATACCCTGCGTCATCAGTGATGCAGCACGACCTTACCACTCCTTTATTACCATCGAAAGCGATGCCGTTCGTGTGCCTTACCGCTCTACTAGCGAAAAAGTGATACCGTGCGTGTACCTATCTACGGATCTCATCCATGCACTCGCAAACCACTTTGCAGTACACGAGCTCATCAAGGTATACAAATCAAAGAAGAATACACTTTTCCTGTGGTTTTACCTGGCTTTTGTGACTTTGAAAGTCGACTCAAGTCGTTCCAACAATGGCCTAAAGATCTGGATGGAATACCCAGTACCAAAACGTTAGCCAAAGCCGGATTTGTCTACTCGGGACGAGGAGACCAAGTACAGTGTTTCCGTTCTGGTATGAAGATCCACGAATGGGATAATAAAGACTCAGCTTTCCTGGAACATGCCAGATGGTTTCCGTGCTGTCACTACCCTCCTTTGGTGGGGCATGATTATTATCCCCATGGATACTTTCGAAGAGAGAATTCTTAGTTTACCTCCTGAGCTAAGAGAAATCATTTACAAAGAGCTAGTACAGATTCAAGTGAAACGTAAAGAACAATTACATCCATTACGACACAGACTTTTAAATCAGTGGTACCTGAATGCTATAAGAGGTTTGATTACTTTGAAAGTGTTTAAATGGTCAGACATTGATCAACAACCCACGACTCAGAAGAATTTCGATGCCACAACTTCTACCTACAAGGTTGGAATACTTCAAGGAGGATGAAGACTTACAGGATTACAAAAATCGTTTACAAGAAATGTCACATCAAGACGAGACTTGTTCAAGACGTGTGGTATGTGTGTTAGTGACTAAAATATTCTGTTCCATTCTGTACCAGTAGATACCCTGTGTAAAAGGTATTTATATTTCCTCACAAAGAAAGGCATTCCTGTGGATGACTAGTTAAGAAGAGCACATTCAGAATCTATCTTTGGAACTTCGGGAACGCATTTACAGAGAATTTGTCAAGATACAAGTGAAATGCAAACTCAAAATAATTTCTCGATTTTTAAACTGTTGCTATTTTTACAGTATAAGAAGATTGATTCTTAGGAAAGACTATTACAGACACCAAATGCCACGTGGATTTAAAACTTTCCACGACTTGTGTCTTTAGCGTTGGAACTTATTCCGTGGAAGGAAGTCAATGACTGTGTTCAGGACTTAGAGGATTGCCAATCCCTTTTACAAGAACACTTTCCACCTACGATTCCACTGAATTTTGGACGACATGTGGTGTGTGTGTTAGTGACTGCTTTTCTTGGATTTCGTTTCCCAGCAAATTCATTGTGGACTATTTATGAACAGTACACACAGCGAAAGCAAGACCACCCAAACTTTATCTGTGCACGAAAGACAAATTGTGTTAAAAGTGTTGAGAATAGTGATGAAGACAAGTTGTGTACCTCCGTGTGAAGAAGACATTCATCGAACTTTATCCACGCTTCATACTTAACAGGAAGTGTGTATAGCTAGTTGGTTACACCAACATATTTACAACTGGAAAGATGTATGTGACTAGAAAAGTCTTGGCTTTGATGCTTGGATACAAAAGTGGCTCATTATGCCAAAGACATTGTGTGTCACTAATCCAAGAAAAGAATATAACTTAGAACCAGTGAGAGAAGTGAAAATAATAATAATAATGAGGACTTAGTACATTGCTTAATCCTTAAAAGCTCTAAGCGCTTTACAGTATTAGTTAACACATAAGGCCATATATATGGACACGATTAGAAAAACAAACACCATGAAATTACATTTAAAAAAACAAAAAAACAAAACAAACATGCTGAAAATAATTAAGCTAAATAAACATTGTTAAGTCTTAGGGTTGTTCTTGCAATCGAAATAGGTGAGTTTTAAGAACACTCTTAAATGAGATCACAGTGTCATTGTGTCTAAGTTCAACAGGGAATTCGTTCCAGGTAGCTGGGCCCTGGTACGCACAAGAACGTTGTAAATAGGACTTCGTTTTGTTACGACGAGGGGTAATGTAACAAAAGAAAAGACTCAAACAAGCTTTCAAGATTTAAAATACAAATATTTAAGTGAAAGAATTAGAAATAACTTAGAGTATAGAATATCCTTAAATTAAATCCTAAATTGTTCTATTGTTCACTGATCCGGAAGTTAATCTAAATTATTCCGAATGAAGAACGTTCCGAATGAAACCTCCAATGTGCTGGAGTGCCAACAAGAATCAGTTATATCCAAATATTATTAATTTCAAATAATCCTTGTGAATATGGAATATCACACAAGTTCTAGAAATGTTTCCGCTTAGCGGAATAATTCTTAAAGTTGAAGTAGCAGTACTAAATCCAAAATGTACTGTATATCTCTGAAGCAGAATACCACACAAAATGAACCAATCTCGTTTATGACCTCTCAAGCTGACGAACTATATAAGAATGACGAACGCTCCGATTACATCCTTTTATATAGTTTTCTTAATCTGCGTCTTACAAACAAACAAAATCCATTCCTTATTCCGTCTCAAATCAACATCTTGGTATTTACAAACTTATTCTACTTCTAGTCAACAGAAAATGAATCACTCTCTGTAATTAGCACGCGCTAGAATCACGTGATATGACTCATGCTTCAACCGACAATATTTTCCCATGACCAATGTACTACGTCACATTGAAATTACCGTATATGTGCACTCTGCAAAACGACCCTTATTAGACTATTATACAGAGGTCATAAACTAATAAAACTATACCATTATTTAAAGAAATGATACATAATTCCGTAACAGTTTTGATAGTGGAAAAAACGAGAATACGACTGTCGGAAGAGGAGCGTAAGTATGTAGAAGGGGTGTACACGTGGGTGAGGTCCCATAGGTATTTCAGGCCGGAGGCAGTCAATGAAATGTAGCATAGAGAACAGATTTTGTGTTTGAGCTGTGTTTTGAACGTTTTGAAGTTTCTGTAGCAGATATTGAGACGAACGAGATAAAAGAGAATTAGAATATAGTCCAACCTAGAAAGTACTAAGGAACACACAAGTGGTTTAGTGGCATCAACTGAAAGAAAGTTGCAAATGGAACTGGTACGTCTCAACTCATGATATGCAGCCTTGCACATGTTCATGACATGTGTTACGACTCTATGGCCTAAAAATATGTAACAGAAAGAAAGTGAAACCAACAGTGTAAGTAAAATCAACAAGCAATTTATTTATAGACATTTAAGGTGGAAATTTAATAACGTGAAGTAAAGTCCATATAATCCAATAATTATAAGTGTCCTAATTACAACTCCTAAATATAGAATTTTCGGAATGAATTCTAGTCGTCTTGAATGTCCTAATGTGCCAGTAGTCTTGAATGTCCGGTTATGCCTGAAACGATGTAATCCAGAATATCTTTGAATGAATTCACATAAATCCGAAAGTCAAGTATTAATCCAAAATGAGAATGAACACTTTAGTAATCTAATGAACATTTCAAATAGATAATTCCTCTCTCTGAATTTGCTCTGATTTTCACAATTGTAACATCTGATTACTAAACAAAAATCCTTCATTGACTGATCTTAATAATATGAAGTTTAGTATTGAAATGAAATCTTGTTTACCAAAGCTGTATAAATATAAAGATAAGTCACATGATCACTTGACAGAATATTCTAGAATATAAGTAACTCTAATGAAATTTCTTTGCGTACCTGGCTTTTCTCACATCAAGTCATGGAAAATTCCAATCTAATTGTTAAATGCTATGTAAACAAAAACTCAAATGCTGTAAATATGTTGTTTACCAAATGACCACTTAAGTACAACTTATCTCATGGACACACATTATAAATTCAATATACAAAACACATGTTGGTGTAATGAGACAGTACTGTTTAGAGTGACACCCAAGTGTCGTACTGATTGTGTGAATTTAATGTTGATGTTGCTAATACTTATTGTTTGCGGTAAATGATGGGAATGAGAAAGTATTTGTGTGGTGATCAGAATGGTTACAGTTTCATCACCACTCATCTGCAGCTTGTTACGAATCATCCATGACTTCACATCGGGAATGCACCTCTCTACGCATTGGATGGTAGCGTCAACTTTAGTTGGGTGGCTAGATTTGGGTATTTGTGTGTCATCAACGTATAATTGGTGAGACACCGGATGACGATCTATGACACTATCGAGGGGCTGAGTGTATAGAATGAAGAGGTGAAATTAGAAACAATTTTAAAACAGTGGAAGAAGAATCTGAAACAGAGGAAGAAATATTACAAGTCCACGAGAGTAGTAGTACCATTGTCGAAAAGAATGAGGAAGAAATGACATTCCCGGAGAAATTAGAGACAATGAATTTCAAAGAGACTAGAAGATTACCAGAGCGTGTACATATATTTCATGGGACACACATATATCGAGAATAGTGTACACTACTTGTTTATATGCAGCTTTGGTGATTTTATTTTGTGCTTTATTGATGTACGCAGTCATTTATGCCTTATGTGTTTTCGTGTTTTAATTCTTGAAATGTAAATATGTTTTTGTTGAGGTTGCACTTTTTGAAAAACATTAAACGTGTATTAAATGTATAAAATGTCTTGTGTCGTTGATGGTAATCTCAGAATTCTCAACACCAAAGTTATGGCTACATCTTCCTCCTCCACCACCTCTGTTCTCAAAGTGATTGACGAACAGTTAGATCGTCAAAGTTTCGAGGTATTGTCTCTTCGCCATCGCTTTAACATGTTGATTGCTGGACCAAGTGGTTCAGGCAAAACCAAATTTGTCAAACGTTTGATCGAACACAAATCACATTTATTTGATCGTCCACCCCAACGTATAGTTTGGTTTTACAAAGAGTGGCAATCGGCATACACATTACTCCAAGAAAGTCAAAGAAGAATCCATTCCATTTTTTTGTAGAAGGCATTCCTCGCAAAGACGATAGGATCGAGTCTGACTTTAGTGAAACACTTCTTGTCATCTTCGATGACATGTTAGGAGAAGAAGATGACGAAATTAAACTTTGATTTACACGAAAATGATATCAGCGTAATGCTAGTATTATTAACATTACTCACAATTTGATTCAACAAAGTAAAGCACATCGCACCACCAGGCTCAATGCCCATTATGTGGTATTGTTTAAAACTACAAGAGACACATTTCAAGAGCAAGTGTTAGCCAAATAGTTAGGAACACCTTGGCTGAATTATACGTATGACGATGCACTCAAACACATCAGGCGTATTTACTCATCTATTTAAATCGACCACTCCGATTATTTGAGATTTGGTGCCAATTTGTTTCACCACTGGTGCCTAGAAGGAGGTCCTGTCATTTACGCATCCACTTTGACCTCTGTCTGAAGTGAAAAACTATAAAACACCCTTCACTTTTTCTTTCAAACAGTATTCAACATGACATCCTTTCAATCTCATCCTCCTGCCAAATTGATTCGTGCACTGTATGGCATCAGTCGCGAAACAAATGCACAAGTCCGTGCACATTTGTTAGAAGCCAGTCTCAAAGAAGTATTACGATTGTTTACTTTGGCAACACGTCAGTTACTACAAGGTATCATTCACATACCCCATCAAACCAAACGTCTTTTTGAAAAACATAAAGTAGCGTTGACACAACTGGCAGACGAGACTCAATCCCAAAAACAAATCATTTTGAAACTTGGTGGAAGTGGCTCTTTAGGAGGCGTCATTATTCGTTCTCTTTTAAAATGGGATCCTAATGCCAAAGCTGAAACAAAGAAAAAGTCAAATGCCCCAAAAAGACGGCAGCAAATCCAAAAGAAGAGTATTGGTGCAGCAAGTTCACAAAAGAAAAAGAAAAGCCCCAAGAAAAAAAATATTTTGCCAGAAAGAGAGGTACTGCTGCTAGGACGCGTATACGTACACCAGAACACAACACCGCTCGGTGACGGTGTTTCCTCCTACCACTTCTACTTCGTCGCCGTTCACGATGATGCCTGCCAAACCTGATTTATCACTAATTTGATGAAACAATGGAAACCCATTTCTAAAGGAACGTCTACTTCTTCTTTAGCAACTGCTGCTGTAGCTAAAAAAAAGTGGCATCACCTAAAACAAAAGTACACGACAGAATAGGTGTGTTACAAAGTTTACTCGATGTATCCAAACAAGAACTGTCACGATTTAGTCAGTTGAAAACACCTCATCGTCGAGTGCTGCTCATAGTGAAGTTGATACGACGTGCCAACAATTAGTGGAGACGAATTCCAGTATAAAAAGAAATGTGAGATACGATTCACTTCAGTGTTTTTGTTCCTGGAACAAAAGATGTCAACAAGAAGTGCACACCACCACCACCCTCCTCGTCGTCCCAAGACACAATCTTCCTCCAAAGTGAAAATTAAGGGAATCCCTCCTCGTTTAGCAAAACATTGGGATATTTTTTTGGTACTGACTTAATCCAATCATCTGCTGCGAAAAAAAAACATTCAAAAAGCACCCAAAGAAATCATCGATACTGGGTGTGAATGTTGCTTGAATGTTTTGAAAGGAATGGTACCTTTGTCCAATATACAGAAACAACGATTAGGAAAACATCCAAACGTTCTTCGCCAAATGGTGAAAATGAAAATACCCATCAGTCAGAAGATGAAAATGCTGGTTCAGCTAGGAGGATTTCTAACCATGCTGATAGGACCGTTGTTAAGAGTGGCTGCTCCTTTGTTAGGATCGATTGCTGGACCACTTTTAGGAGGAGTCATGAGATAAGTGGGAAAAAAGACACCTTTTTCTGGAAATAACACTTGTACCTTTGGATCTTATGGAACGACGAAAACTCACTTTAGTTCCATGCAAACAATGGATGGAACTCCATCGTTGGTACGAGCAACGGATAGCTCATTTACCTCCCAATCATAATCTCACCGAGATGTCACAGTTACAACACGAATTACAATCGTTGATGGATCGAACCGATTTGTCAGAAACAGAAAAATCGCAAAGGTACGAACAAGTATTACAACGACTTCAACTCTTTCACCAGAAAGCTTTGGACGAAACAGCTAAACCTACTCTGAGAGGTTTCAAGACGATCATGAAAAGCGAACCAAAAGCCACCAAGACAGCCACAGCCACAGGGATGGAAGAAGAAGAAGATACACGATAAGTGTTTCAAACTCCGTCTGCTCCATTACCTAGTAAGATTGCAAATTATTTGTTGACACCGTCCCCTACTCCCAAACAAGAAGAAATAAAAGCTTGGGTCAAAAAGATGATGTCGACATCTTCTTCAGCAGAAGAAAAAAAAAGAAAGAAGGGAAGACAGAAGTGAAAAAAGCCATCAAGAGAAAAGTCACCACACCACAACTGGCTCCTACTATTACTGCTCGTCGGACACGTCAAGCCTCATTGCAATTTCAAAGAATACCACACGAATCTATGAGCAGTATCGAACAGTGGGTCACTTTTTAAGGAGCAAAAACAAGCACAGTCAGCTCCATCATGGAGAGACTTTAGCCAGCATTTACTACAATCCTTCACAGGCTACTGGTTACGGAGGAGTTAAAAAATTGTTTCGTGCTGCGAAAACCAAACTTAAAAGTGTACGTTTGCCGGATGTGCAACAATTGTTACAAGAACAATCGACGTACACATTACAAAAACCCATTCGACGAAACTTATCCAGAAGTCAAACCAAAGTCACAGGCATTGAGCATCAATGGCAAGCAGATTTAGCTGATCTCTCTCATTTGGCAGCGTACAATTGGGCTTACAAATATTTGTTTTGTGTCATCGACGTGTTTTCAAAATCAGCCTGGGTAGTTCATTTTGACGTCTAAAACAAGTTCAGAGTTAGTACGAGCTTTAAGACTGGTTTTGAAACAAAGTGGTCAACATCCTTTACAATGACAAGCAGACAAAAGCACCGAATTTCTGAACCAAACTTTTCAAAAAGAATTGAAAAAAGACAAATTTATTTTGTCACCACTGAAAATCCTGAAACGAAAGCCATTCTCGTGGAACGTTGTCAAAGAACTTTGAAAGAACGTATATGGAAATATTCTACATATCAACATAATCTCAAGTATATCGACATGTTACCACGTATCGCCAAAGCTTACAATCAATCGTTCCATCGAAGCATGGATGTGCACCCGAAAAAGTGACCCTGAAAACAAAGCGATGGTGTTTGATCGATTGTTTGGAACGTCACCTACCACCCAAAAGAAAGAAGTGGCGTTAAAGACTGGAGATTGAGTTCGCATTGGAAAACCAAACGCACTTTTGACAAAGGTTATTTACCTAACTGGACAACCGAATTTTTTGTGTCACTGGACAAATACGTGGACGTGATTCTCCTGTCTATAAATTGGAAGACGCGAACGGAGGAGCGTTAAAGGAACATTTTACTTGCCTGAGTTACAACGAGTGATCAGGATAGAAGACGACGAGTACAATATCGAAAGCATTGTCGATCGAAGAACGTGTAAAGTGGGCAAACGTCGACTTGAATAAGTGAGAGTGCGTTTGAGAGGATATCCGCCTAGTTTTGATTCTTGGAGTGCCGCTTCACAAGTCATCGACTATAAATAGAAGAAGTAACCATCATGCCGTTAAACACAGCAGCAACCTTTCTTTATCAGAGTTCCTCTCTTCAAGAGCTACAAAAACAATCTATGTGGGTGTGGTGTGGAGAACGTGTTCCTACAACTCAAATCGTCTTTTCTGCTAAATCTTTGCGGTGTTTTGTGTCATTGGAGCAGCGATTGCCAATTTGAGTTTGCCACAAGACAAACAATTGTAGACAATTTTATTCAGCAACTGTATTGGTTATCTTCTTCCAAGTCCTTCCTTGAAATATACTACGGAGAGTAACAACAACGGTAGCCTTGCGGCCAACGTCAGTCACCACTACAACAATTCTTCATGTCACAACAGTAACAGCAGCAACAACCCTCTTTTGGAACATTTGGAAAATCATTCTCCGTTGACATCAAGTGACTCCTCGGAAACCAGAACCATCGAACTATGAATCACCAACTTTATCTAATTTTACCGAGTAACAGTTCTATGAATGTGTTTCCCAACAATACCTAATGTTGTTTCACAGCCAAATTACCTCAAGCCATACAATGTGATCACGAAACTCATTGGGAAGTCGCTTTGGTAGAAATAATTCATCCTACGTAGAATATCAACGAAGGTCAAAACACTTTCATTGTCGATATCCTGAAGAAACAAGTTCACGAACAGTTGGACAAAATTGATCCACTTATTTACGAATCCAAAAAAGCATCACCAGTCAATCCTCAGTTGACTACATATACCATGAGAATTCTTGTAGGCTATTATATAAATGTTCAACATCTGGTCGAAACAATTGCAGCTATTTTTTAATGATCAGTTTGGCAAAGCACTGGAGAAAGCTCGCAAAAGTGTACTGATCAAGTACCATAAAATTGCTCATCGCTTTAAAATACATTTTTCTGACGGCAGAATAACGTCAATTACTTTTTGTCCCGGTTTGTTTTCTATTTTTGGTGGATACACTGCTCTTGCTCTTATGAAAGACGTTTACAACAACGATTGATTCTACAAGTATTTTTGTTTCCCCGTGGAATTGAACGAAGGACCAAATTTATTGTTTGTGTACTCAGATGTGGTCGAGTACAATGTGGTGGGAAACACAGCCGCTCCGCTACTGCGAGTCATTCCTTTCAAAATGGATTCTGCCATCACCGCTTACGAGGAAGTGGAAACACGTACCATGTTCACAGTGAATTTGTACATCATCATTATCTCCCTGTCAATAAATCGTATTTTGACAGTGTCAACATTAGTATAAAAGGAGAACTTGGACAAAATATTTTATTCTCGAAAGGAAAAGTCAAGGTGAAACTACATTTTTGAAGTTTAGGAGGTATGCTAAAATCAGCTTTTCGCACGATAGAACCCATCTTAAAACGTCCTCATAACAAAGTCCTAAAAAAAACTTCATGAGAACAGTAAAAACTGTGTTGCTTCAAACAGGAAAAGACCTTTTTGGGTCGCCGAGACATCCCTATAAATTCGCTTCACACTTCTGGCCAAGGCAGTACTTCTTTATCTAAGCCACAGCAAGGATGAGGCGGAAAGAGACGTATAAACTCCTTCAGATCTTATAAACACGGTCAGAAAAAGAATAAAAAGCTGTCAGAGAGTTTGACGTGTTTGATTACTAATTGAGAAAGAAAAGAAAAATGATGCACCGAGATTCTTGCGAAAGTTCCAAGTCAGAACTCGATCTGTTTGCCATGCCACCCACGATGATGACGATGCAAAAATCCCAATGGGTAGAATTTCATCCTGTGCCGTGTTTGACTATCTCGGCCCCTATTGAATTTGAAATCAAAGGAAAAACCGAAGATTACATCGATCTGAATTCCAGTTACTTGTTCCTGAAAGTCAAAGTTCCCAAAGCGGACAACACCGGTAGCTTCCGTCAACAGTTCATGCCTTCTGTGTTCAGCTAAGTGGATTTGTACTTGAATAACAAACTAGTCAGCAGCAGCACGGATACTTACCCTAAGAGCGAACCTGGAAAATCTCTTGACGTACGGAAAAGAAGCCAAGAACACACATCTGGATGCCTCTGTGGTATTGAAACCTGACATGTTCGACAAGTTCAACGACACAGCGTTGATTGCAGATGAGGATGCAGACCATAACGTTGGATTTAACTACCGTCGAAACAAAATTAAACAAGGACCCAGTTTAGAACTGATGGGTCGTTTGCATTTGGACATGTAGTTGCAAGAGAAGTAATTGTTGAGTGGAGTGGATGTACGCCTGAGACTGAATCAAAGTAGTACCGTGTTCCATTTGATGGCCAATGCTAACGAGTAGAAAACCATCATCGAAGAAGCCAGACTTTACGTGCGCCGTGTGGAAGTTCTACCTAAAGTGGGAAACGACATCAGTCAAACTTTGAGAAGAACGACAGCCATGTATCCTCTACGATGAGTGGAGGTGGAAACCTTCACCAGTGCCTCTGGACTCCGATCCAAGATAGAAAATCATGTTTTCCAAGGACAACTACCCAACCGTTTACTCATTGGCATCGTCAGCAACGCGGCCTTAAACGGAGCCATCGATCAAAATCCTTTTGAGTTCCAACACTTCAACGTATCCAAGATAGAAGTCACTCAAGAGGGCCATACGTTGTGCACCAGGCCTTTTGAACATAACTTTCCCCAGAAAAATTACTTGAGATCTTAATTAACACTGTTTGAAGCTACAGCACAGTTAGGTACCAACAGCTGCCACTGCTTTTCGTACGACGACTATGTAGGAGGATATACTTTGTGGGGCTTTGCTTTCAATCCAGACGAAGGCAGAGACGAAGGACATTTCCACCCTATAAAATCGGGCCAACTTCGTGTGGAACTTAAGTTTACAGTAGCTCTGGCAATCACATTGACGTCATCTTGTATGGAGAATTTGACAATACTCTGGAAGTCAACAGTTTGATAGAAGTGATCCTAGACTATTAGAAAAGATGGAACATGGAGATGGAAATAGGTTATGAGGATGTTTTTGATCGAGAAGAAAAAGACAAAAATACAGTTATGATGTCAAGATGGCCAGAACAAGAACAACATTTAGTCTCTTGATTTGTTCGGGAATCGACTGAAAGAATTACAGCTCTAACCAGAGAACATCGTTATGGATGTCAAATCAATCATCCTAGTCAGAAACAAAACGACAAATGTTTGATGATGAGTCAAGAAGAAAGGTTGGAGAAGTATCTGGAAGAAGCATGGACTCTCGTCTCAGACGAGAAGATTTTGAGAAAGTGGTATAAAGACTTACATAACCATTCCATACCTCCATTAACTTCTCTGGAGACCAAACGCATCGAAGCTCTCTTGCAACAGAATAATACAGAGACTACCCGTTCTTCATCGACTTTCTTGACAGAACTTTTCAAGCAAAAAGTCAGGTGTGAACTGTTGACTAATGATTACCCGTGAAAGCAAAAAAGTTCATACAAGGTTTCTTGGAATCCTGTGGTGTGTGCTAAAGATGAATTTTCCCATCGCAAACCTAAAAACGTTCAAACCTATGTCATTGGCACAGTCGACAGTCATCGACCAGGAACCCATTGGGTAGACATCTACTTTCCCAACGATGACAGTGTGGAATATTTTGATTCTTCCGCTGGAAGACGACATCATTGACTGTATGAGAAGAAATGCTGTATCGACTCGGTTCAATAATCTGAGATTACAAGGATCAGATTCTATGGTGTGTGGACAATATTGTGTGTATTTTCTTCATCAACGCAGTCTTGGATTGACCTTAGAACATTTAGTGACTTGTTTTGATTGCGAGTACTTTAGAAATGATGCTAAACTAGAAAGATGGTTTTATGAACATTATGGTTATCTTATTTCTTTAGCTCAGAAACGAAATGTGCATCGATGGCAAAATGACAGTGCCTTAGATCATTGGAAGTCAAATTTGACTTCACAACGTTTTCAACCTTGTAAATACGTTCATGTTAATATTGTTTGTTTGTTTGTATTCCTGTTTCGAGTTAGAGAAGCTTTTACTTATTATTATTAAACATGTTGATTTTGAAAAAAATAGTCTTGTCTTGCTTTTTTTATTGAAAACAAAATTGTATTGACATGCTATTTCACATTCTCTCTATCGATCTTGGTCGTGTTTTCCTTCACGTTCAGAAGAGCACTGTAGGTCTCCTGTCTCTGATCGTGGGCGCACGGTTAACCTGGGACTGCGTCGGAGTCGGCGTCAATGTAGCTCGCTCGCCTGGTTCCTGCGTCATCCTCCCTGCTCCTTCCTGGTTTCAGCTCGAGGCTTGGCAGGCTACTCTTAAAAAGATCAAATTTGATCCATTTGAACACCGGTCAAAATATTCGCTATAATGTACACCTAATTACGATCACCAAAATGTTTAAGAGTTACTTTAACACGCTATTGAGTTTTGACGCAGTTTCGGAAAATTGAAAGTACACTCTGTACACGAAATTATAAAAATGGTAATGAGTAGAAAACTTTTTGTAACAGGTTACATGCTCGTAATTACAATATGTGGCTAACACACAATTGGGTATTAGGGACAGCCCAATTTAGTTAACTGGGCAGAATTTGATTATGTACGTCTATGATATTTCAGTACTTCTGCTCCGCATTGCGCCTCCCTTCCCGAGTCCATGCAGTCTTTTCACTCCTGACATACAATTAAAAAGCGTGCGGTCCACGCAGTAACGCGTCAAATGAGCTTGGAGCCCGGTAACTCATTAACAATTTAATAGTGTGCAGTGCACACAATTAAATCCCTGAATGTGTGCTTATTCGGGGTGTAAACTCGTACATGGTCGAATGACTGAACACGAGTATAATTTTAAATTCAATCAATCAGTCTTGTCATCACAGCAGCGAAGAGAGCAGGAAGTAACACTACATAGAGCGCTAGCTATGGAACTGATAATATCAGCTCACGCACTGAGTGCACTACAGGGTCTAGGCCTTGGAGTACCATCAAGTTGGAGTTTGCATGATCAGGAGAAGAGGAACACTCTTCTCCTGATTTGCGAAGAAAAAAGAAACTACTACTACGACAGAAGCCCCGGGGATTAGAGAAAAGGGAGACCACAGTGACAGAGGGAGCAACTATCGAAGCCGATCCAGTCGTCGAGCGCCCCGAGTACACATCCCAAAAGTGACGGAAAACCACACCAAACATCCAACCATCACTGCTGCCACCACCACTGCCACCACCATCTGGTACATCAGCTAAGAAATAAGCTCAGCAAGGGGCAAGGCGGGAACAAAAAGAAAAGAAAAATGCGGAAACCATGCAGCAGGAGGCTGGGTAGAGGATTCAACCTACCCCCCCCCCAAGTCACGACAATGACCCCCAAACAACAGAAGCACCACCACCAAAAACAAAAACAGGCTGAGATTCCGACACATACACCAACGGCGGAAGCAGAGAAGGTTGAAACTGAACAGGTCAGTCAGCTATATGTGGACGCCTTTAAGTATATTAAAGAAGAGGCATGCGCAGTGGGACTAAGCGACCTATATGACAACAAGGAAGCGGCACGTCAACACATTGAGGACCACTGGTTTGTTAACAAACCCAAAGGACACAGCAAGGCAGCCACCTGAAGAGGGAAATCACCTCTCTGAGAAATGCTAAAGAATTCGTCAGAGAGTTGATGGATGAGGAAGTCATCAACATCAAGGCGGCGTAGACGTAGGCGGGGGAGAGAAAGGTTAAAGAGAAGGAGAAGAGGCAGACGGAATGCAACAAGCTCAATGCCAACTGGAAGAAGATCCAAGATAAATTTCGCGGAATGGGTCATCCAGACTGGATGCCAGAGGAGAAGGAAGACTGAGAGGAGACCAACGAGCCTAGTTTTAGGGTCGTGGTCTCAACCAAGAAAAGTTGTAGTGGAGACAAATGGGGCAGAGATGTGCGGCATGTGGTGCCCGACCCGGAAGGTGCAACCACTGCTGAGGAAGTAGTAGTAGAAACCCAACAGCCCTTTTCAGTGCCACCCAGATCTCTAGAAAAGAGAAATACTAAACCTACTTACCAAAACTTTGTCTTTTGTGTATTTGTTTGTGCATGTATGTGTTTGTTTGTGTATGTATATGTTGTTGACAACTAAAACTTAAAACGCCTTTTACTCCTTCTCTCTTCTGTTTGATAGTATGTTTGCATGTAAGGGTATAGTGGTGTGTCTATAAACACTTCCTACCCTTGTGTGTAATAGTATATTTGTATGTTGGTGTGAAAGTATGTGTATCAATACTTCCTATCCTTTTCGTTGGGTTGTAGGGGTGTGTATTTGGATAGTAATCAAAAAGTGGGTGCCGGATTGTAGGGGTGTATGTTTGGATAGTAATAAAAAAACGGGTGCTAGATTGTAGGAGGGGGGGGGGTGTTTGGATAGTATATGTGATGTGTTGGAATGTAGATTAAAATGTGAGCATTACCATACCCGTTTGTCCCTATAAAACATTTGACCCTATAAAAGTTTTGACCCCATAAACACCTTTAATCCCATATACACTTTTGACCCTATAAACACTTTGACCCTATAAACACTTTTGACCCTATAATACCATCACCATGTTAAACATATGGACCATTTAAACACAGGATTTCCCCTTGACCCCATACCATCATTTCCATGTAAACCTACGGCGTAATGTTAATTTCTGTATGACCCCCAATAATCACATACAGCTACTATAAAACCTTTGTGGAGGTTGCAGTTACTTAATACTAGTAAGTATTATGAAACAGACGTATCTAATACGGTATTTAAATTCTTTCAATTTCTATGACAAAGTCTAAAGTCATATAGTTAATGTACATGATGTTCCAAATCAATGTACATGATAGTTAATGTACATGATGTTCCAAATCAATGTACATGATAGTTAATGTACATGATGTTCCAAATCAATGTACATGATAGTTAATGTAAATGATGTTCCTCTCCAAATCAAACTTTTATAATACACGTGGTGCAAAACTACAGTTTTCTGTTATTTTGTTCTGACATGGCAGCGGAGTACTTTCGAAGAATTAAATTATGCAAGCTTTGATATATTTTTTGTTAAACTTATTTAAATTTTCAAAATTATAACTAGATATGTATGGTACGTTCCAGATATGCATGCACAATGTTGGTTTTATTTTGAGTTTCAGATCTTGTCAATTACAGCACAATGCGTAAATTATACTTCGGGCCTTCGTTTAAAGGAGGTGCAAATCGACCAACTGTACAAAACACACTGATAGCGATACCATTCAGAATATGCTTTACTACAACATTCCTTATTTCAAGTGTTGATGCACTGTTTATATTCATTGCCGGTACACTGATATTGTAAGCGCACTATACAGCTGGCATTTATTCCACTCAAAAACATTGTATCATTCGGAACAAAATTCGGACCCAGTTTGGTTATGTTTGGTGCTGCGTCCTCATAATAATCATGACAAAATTTATTATTAATGGTTAATTGATTTGGTTGCCTAATGATCCAAGGTCCAGAGAGAAGCTTACAGCCATTACTAATAAATTGCTACTCATCGATGTATGGAAAAAATTCATAGATATGAAGTATCACATTTAAGTGGGTATAAAAACTGAGAAAGACGATTTAATATTTTTTTTCAAAGAAAAACTTAGAGATATTGAAAATACTAAGTCTGCAACGTTTACAAAAATTTCTAAACGTGTATACTGTATAAAAGCTAAACAATACTGTTAATCGAATCGATTTGAAACTCAATCTTCCCTCCTTACTAAAGGTTAACAAGATATGCACATTGAATGAGCACATTTTACTTCACAAATAAAAATCAATATTTTGTTCTGATCTCTGAGGAGGCCGTGGTTTATTCAGAAATATATTTTCCTTTGCATGTGAACATAATTCAATCTTATGTGAGAGCTCATCAGACAGGATCAGTTACTGTAATTACAGATAATAATCAATCTTTTGGAGGACATACTTTGTTAACATTTCACGTACAATGAGGGCGTGATTATTTCAGAAATGTATTTGCCTTTGTAGTTGAAATTAATTCATACTTATGCTAGAGCTCACAAAATAGGATCAATTAATATAAACTTACAAAATATCTTTACAAACGCGGGTCTCCCAGGACAAAGTATACAGGTTTGCGGCATGGATACGATTGAAATCAATCTTCTTTGCCCGACTATTAACATTTTTTGTATATGACCATAGCATTGACATGTGAGAAAGGCTTTTGTTGAATATATCTGACAGTTTAGGTCAAAATATTTTGGGATCGTTGAGATATTATTTCGTACTGCAACATATATGGATATGACTACATCATTGATCACCAATGATTTCGTACAAAAGTTTTATTTTTTTTTCAGAAAACGTACCCCCCTATATATGTTATGTTGAGACACTGGTAGGTTTCCTTCGAGCATTTTTATCAAAATTCAAGCTGTTATATTTTGGGCTAGACTAGTTACTGGAAAATTAGTAAAGTTTCAAAAATATAATATATTTACGTTACACTGCTGCTGTTATAGGCAATGTTAAATGACTTTCCTTTATGAGACAAAATTTGTGTGATTTAGAACAAAATAATTTATAGTTATCTCAGTCAATCCCATCTGTTGATTGCATGAAACATAAATATGTATACACTTGGCATTCTAGAGTTTTTAATTCCCCATAAAGTAGATTTTATCGGATATTTTAAAAAACTTCAAATTTTGAACCATTTTTAACACATATGCCACAAAAGTATCGTCTAATTTTAAGAATGTTCGGTATAATGAATCATAGGTTTCCAGTTGAAACCTGAAGGTGCCTAATTTGGATATATCTGAACTAAAATGTGAATTGTGTGCCTCACAAGATACAGCTGGTGAACTTTAGTATTTTTTCAATGTCAGTTTGTTGCTAAAATAGGAAAACAATATATCAGTAAGAAGTATCTAAAATATGTAAATACATACAAATTTAGTGAGTTTCTAAATAACACAAATGTTAACGTATATATTAGATAAGTAAATTTATAGAACTGATATATAAATCAGTCTGTTCCCATGTAAACTCAAAACAATTATGTCCTTTACTGTTTCAATAGTAAACTTGCTTGTATTATTTCTCAACATGTATCCGTCGTTTAAGACAAGGATTGTTGAATTTTCAAAACAATTTTTCTCTGAAAGTTCGTAACTTTGTATACATTTAAACTATCAGTAATGATTGATCGTGTTTGCTGATTCAACGTCTGTGTTGTCAATATCTCTAAGATTTCTCTTAAATAAGAAAATTAAATGAACATTTTTACTTTTAAATTTTTGTACTTCACCTATATATGAATTTTCTCCATTCATCGATGGGCACCAATTAATTAGTAATGTCTGTAAACTTCTTCTCTCTGAACCTAGGATTATTAGGCAATCAAAGCAATTAACCATTAATAATAAAGTTTGTCATGGTTATTATGTGGACGCGATACCGTCATCATTTTAAATTTGTTAGCAAACACAGACTTTCTATCCTCATGTGTGGAGATATGTGGTTACCATACTGATGGAGACAAATATTTATATTAGCAGAATTATGTAATCTATTTGACAAGGTGATGATAACAGAACCTGCAGCAGCCTGCTTAGTTTGAGTTGACTGAATTACATTTGTCATAGGACTGTGTAGTATAGATGAAATGAGTAATAAATTGGCACACGAATCTTAGAGCAAAATGAAGTTGTCTCTTTTGTAAATGAAATGTATTTCAATAAAGGAGTACAATGACATGCACAATTATTTTAACAACAATGGAGGATTTTGCACGAGTGCTTATTTCAACCGAAATCTATGAAAAACGAGTTGAATGATTCAAGACTCGCAAATGGTTGAAACTATTCAACATATTTCATAAATTTCATTTGGAAATAATTTCAAATGTAAAATTATGTTATATGTGTCACTTGACAAAAATACCAATGTCACTCAATAAAAACCGCAAAAATATTGTAAAGAACTGACTTGAAATTACATTTGTATGCCTTGGTCATTGCGCCTTCCCCTTATATGTCGTCATGCCGTCGTTAGTTGTCACTGGGTGTTATTAAACGTATGTTATATTGGAAAATATTATATGGGTATATAAATCTAAATAGGCACAGTGGTTGGCGTCTCAGACTTGCGACCGAAAGGGTGCGGGTTCGAGTCCTACCACCGGATTAGCTCGGGTAGGCTACCGTGGTGTGTTCTTGGGCAAGGCACTTTACTCCAATTGCCTTGGCACTAAATAACCTACATGCGTTCCTCTGCCGTAAAACACCATCCTAACCAACATAAATCTAAATAACACAGTAGCCATGCGATAAATGCATATATTTAAAGCAAATTACACACATAAATGAAACTGCAAAATTAATTACATCGACGTCGTAATTATTCTTTTCGATGCCAGAGGCTTTCTTTAATACGCCAAGACGTGATGTCCTGATGTAAAAAAGGACGAAACAGATCACCGTTTCAAAGTCACACCATGACGTGACGTGCTCTTGTTGTTTTAATTATTTCTAATCATAGTTTGGTGTAAATGCCATTATAGAGGAAGATGATATACCGTAGCGTTCGACCGTTGTTGACGATCACGGTAGAGAATTTAATGCAGTTAACACTACTATTCATTACAAGAATTTCCCCTGGTTGTAAGGTGTAATATTAACAGAGATGCATTCATTGATTGATTAAACTTTATAATTCTAACATGAAAAGAACGTGCGAAATTAACTTTAAACACAAAATCTAAAAAAAATCAATAGAAGCATGAAATATAGGTCAAATATATTTCTTTTTGTAATAAGGGTGAAGTATATATCAAGATGCTTTCCTTCATCAAGTTTCATAAGAATAGGTAGGAAAATTTGCACATAGCTTGCCAAACCCCCAGTGGTCATGAGAGAAACACAACTTAACCAAATGTAGTCAAAGGTGAAATACAGGTCACAGTGACCTTCACTTATCTTGAGGGTATGGTACAAACATAGGTGCATTGAAACCAATGAATTGTGTGTATCATGCAACACGCAAGATGAGAGTTTTTTTGTACTGACTTTTTTCTTGACCTGCTAGCTAAATGTAGCAAACATGCAAGTCGTAAGTCCTAATCTTTCACAGTTTTCTCTAAAAAGCCAAGAGAAATTAATATTATGCTTATATATCAGACTTCTAATTTCTCTTTTGATCTGATAGTTATATGCGTATCTATGTACTACAATGGCATTATATTTCATGTTGGACTTCATATTTGTACTCTTGCATCGATGTCAAGTCTATACCTTACTTGATTCTGAAAATTGTCAGTATCTCATGTTTGTATTCAGTAAATTTGTATTGCTATTCCTCTTTTTACAAAGTATTAACAATATCACTATTTAAACTTTTTGTTGCTTTTCTTGAAAAGAATATGCATATGCAAAACAAAACTGCGAAATTAAGCCTGGCTAGCAATGCTGGGAATTGCTTTTCCATGGCAATGTACTCCTAGTTGCGATAGAATACTTGCAATGTAGGGTCAAAAGTTAAACAAAGGTCAAGTGAGCAGAGTAGCCGAATTAGATCAGTTGTACGCTGGCTTTGAACCATGCGTTATATAACGATGAATTGAACATAATTTTATATCGAATTCTAAAGCAATGTTCTATGTTCTTTCATATCAATGTATCTGGAGGAAATAACAAGATAATCTTTTCTCGGATCGTTGACAAATGACAAATTATTCAGTCAATGCTCTTAGAAACAATATTTATTAGCACGGAATATTCACGTTCTGTCTAAAATAGATGAGAAAAAACGAGTTCGATTGTACATTTTATCTTTATCACGGAATATTTCCGTTCCGACTCCGAAAGCAATATCCCTGTGACAAACATATATATTTCCCTATATTTTGTTTTTACAACGACGTTGTCATTCCTTGTGATTCTACTTTTACCTGGAATATGTTACAAAATAACATATACACATGTCATTGCTAGAAAATGAGTTTAATATGTAAATAAATGTATATAAGATTTAAAAATAATTAACATAATATCAGAGATGAAGTGTATATAGAGTTTTATTTCAGGCTCATTCTTCTTACTGTTACATTGGTTTGCCAAATGATCAGACAAGGAACGCTTTTCTAAATTAAAGACATGATGTCTAAAACGACATATTCGTTACTACGACAAACTTGCTTGGTCGTTTTAACAAGATTTAACTGTACTACAATGAATATTACATTTCCACGAAGCTGTTTACGAGGAGACAGCATTAGAGATAGAGACGGAGGTGATCACCAACTCATTTTTTAAAACATTGACAAAACATATTCCAAAGCAAAAAGGATTTGGTTTTGTTTGATGTTTTACGACACAGCAACACGAGTAGGTTGTTTAGTGCCGAGGCAATCAGAGTAAAGATTCTTGTCCAAGGACACAATACAGTTGTCGACCCGAGCTGATCCAATGGTTGGATTCGAACCTGCACCTTTTCTGTCGCAAGTCCGGCAAGCCAATCGCTGAGCCACTCCGGGCCCTGCCTCCATTAGTCGCCTCTTATGACGTGCGAGAACTCGCATCGGCCATATGGTACATCCCCAATCCAACAGGGGATTGCAAAAATGACTCCACTAAAGTAGAATTATACAAAACATCTTTGTAATTAATCATTAGAATGATTTGGGCATACAATTTTACATTTTCGGAGTGTAAACTAATCCTGGTCATTAATTGTCAACGTAAAACTGAACAAATTAGTAAAATAAATATTATACCAGATTTTGAAGCGATGTATTCATATTTCGATCAAGTGTTGATTGTCATACAATATTATGCAGATTTAAAATGTTCTCATGTTAAAATTCTGAATGTAAGAGCGCATAAAATAAAAGTCACTCTCATCGCTTGAATTTGTCCATTTTTACTTTGGAATATGACCAATTCGGTTGTACATGTCCTACTCCCACACATTAGAACAAGCAACACTCTTCCACAAAGTAAAAGGACACAAAAAAACGGAAAGAAAATCCCATATTATATTGTAGTAGTAGTAGTAGTAGCCAGGACTTGTATATTTTATTCATATTATACACCTTATACATACCACAGACTATTGTTTTTTAAACTTTGTACGAGGAACCATCGATGGAGGAACATGCTATAGGTCATGAATTTGGGGATTCGGCACCTGGATAACTGTCTAAGAGTAAGAGGATTGTTGGGGAGTGATGTGAATATATCCGATGGTGACCATCGAAGTAGCACTACTTTTAAACGCTTTCAATCTAAATCATACATTATTTTTAAAAAAGTCGATATATTGCGATGGCGTGCCATCGAATTGCATCTAGTTATTATTATTGTTAATAATATCATTATCACTTCTTCTCCTCCTGCTCCTTCTTTTGTTTCATAAGTAGATGTAGTAGTGATGACGATGGTAAATTTGGTCATGTTTTTATTACTGATTATTTTTGTTTCTTCTTTTCTTGTTCTTACCCGAAACAATTACTCAACATCATGGAAGAAGCTTAGGTGGTGTTTGTTAAGAAGTCATTTAAAGGATTTTTTGTTTTTAAAAATGGTAGCTATATTTGAATGCGAATAGGCATCATATTTATAATTTGATACAAAAATGCATCTCATGACTTATACTAAGCACTTTAGAAAGCTCAGAATTGGCACACTGTGGTCTTTTGTGGTGGAGAAAATCGGAGAATCCGGAGGAGACCACCAAGCTTTAATGGGAGACCACTTTACCCTCGTGCATGCTAGAACCTGTGAAAGAACCAGGGATAGCAGAGGTGCCAAGTAAATATGTTACCAGTTTGCTATCCAGGCCATCTATATGCCAAAAGTAACGTTATTATACGGTTGATAAAGCGATATCCCTTGCGCAAAACAGGATTGCTTTCCACCCTTGCCCAAATAGATACAGTTCTTTTATTTGTCATGCCATGATTTTATTTTGTATTCCATCTTTTGATGCTTTTTTTGTAGTTCATCTTTTGAGTTCTCTCTCTCTCTCTCTCTCTCTCTCTCTCTCTCTCTCTCTCTCTCTCTCTCTCTCTCTCTCTCGTCTATATATTTATTTATCGAACAATTCCAAGGAATCAAACGAGAGAGAGAGAGAGAGAGAGAGAGAGAGAGAGAGAGAGAGAGAGAGAGAGAGAGAGAGAGAGAGAGAGAGAGATTGACTTGACATACCATGGTCTCTATTATTTAGAAAAAGCAGTTACCTGAGTTCTTTTAATTCCGATTTAATTCATTCGTTCTTTCAAGTACCATGAACACTTTTTGTCAGTGATGGGTTTCAAATATCGTTCTATTGTATGCACGAAGTAATTATCTCCTAAAGTTATTCAGCTCTGCGGGATGCGAGTTAGAGCTCGGTTTGTCGTTTATTGAATATTGTCGTTTGTCTATTTCAATTCTTTTTTTATATTACGACATTACACAATTTCTTACGGCCAAGCCTGCTCCGGCCGTATCATCTTCAACGGGATTGGTAAAGGATGGATCGATGTAAGGATACATGGACTGAGTGGGTAGATGGATGGATGGGTTTATTGGGTAGTACATATTTAATTTGGTAGAATAAAAAATCTAGACAGTATAAAAATAGTTTTCATACCAAAACTCGGGTGATTAAGGCCAAGGTGCTTCACATTATTGACTTGAAATCAGAGGTGTTGTACCATGTTTCTCATTATTTTTGTTTTCTCGGTCCAGCTGAAAAATAAAAGAGGAAGGAAAAAAAATAGTTTAGACGACATGGATACCTTTGATTATATAGTATAGATGAAATAAACAAAGAGCATGGTTCTAAATGAAAAGTGATACTTTTCGGTCAAACGGGACCATATTAGCAAAAGTAGGAGCAAAAACTTCATTGGAAATAAACATGTCACGTCCTATTTGAAGCAAGGTTTTGCTCATAATTTTGCTTTAAGCAGTGCTCTACGAAAACGATATTGCGCACCCAAGAAACTTAAGTAATAGCTATTGTATTTGTCTTGTTTTCTTGTCTGAGCGGCTCTGATTTCTTCGATCGATTGTTTTGTGATTGGTTGATATATAATGCTAACCTATGAAAGCCTGAAATATTCCACATGATTGTGGCTTATGATGATGAGATCGTGGACTGGTGCCTAGTATTGCCAAGACATTGGTCAAGTTTGAGTTTTACTATTGTTTTCCTAATAGGATATATAGTATCATATGAAATATGTACTACCCACCAATCTATCTATCCATGTACCCAATAAACCACATATACGACAATCTACCCATTAATTGATCCCTTACCATGGCCTTGGCCGTAACAAATTTGGTACTAAAAATAAAATATTCAAATAAAAGAAAAACCAAGCACTAACTTGCCCCCTGTTGAGCTGATTACCTTCAGTAGATAATTACGCATACATTAGAACGATAATTGAGACCTAAGTGAGTCTGCTGTAAGCACTTAGCATTACTAACAACGAGCTGCTAAAGGCACTTGAAAAGAGCGAATAAATTATATCTGAATGAAAAGAACACAAACGAAAACTGCTTTTTGTAAATAGTACATACTCATAACTGCAACTGCAGCAGGCTCGTCTGCTACGGACATATCCACAACAAACATTTCAACTGTGTCATTTACGACACTTACACCTCTAACAACTACAGCAGACTCATCCACTGCTTTTAAATCAACAAGTGCTATTGCAACTGAAATATCTACTTCTCCTAACCGACTACTCCGTCTGCAACTGAAATATCTACTACTTCTACACCCACAACTATCACAGCAACAGGAACATATACCACTTCAACACCCACAGCTGCTTCTACATGAAACTTATCTACTACTTTCTACAAACATAACTGCATGTAGAGCAGACTCATCTGCTATTTCCACATCCACAACAAACTCTGCATCTGTTGCATCTATAACGGCGACATCAATTTTTACTTGTACAACATAAATATCTACCACTTCTATACGCACAACTATAACTAGAGCAAACTCATCTACTAATTCTACACCTACAACTACTAATACAACTGACACATTTACCACTTCTATAGACGTAACTGCATCTATTTGTTCTATATCTACAGCTACCAATACAAGTGACAACAACCAAACCTACCACATTAACTGACGTATCTAGTTCTTTTACATCCACGCCTAGAAACTCTACAGAAACATCCACGTCTACAACTAGAACAGATACATCTACAAACGTTTCATCAACAACTGCCAGTATAATAAAGACCTCTGCCACTTCAACAACAAAAACAACAACGTCGATGACAACCAAAGGAACATTTGATGGTAGTTCGACTATCACTTCCACAAATTCAAGCACAGAGATATCAAAATCTTCAGACCTTTTAGGTAAGAGTTATTCTCCGACACATTACTGTCTTGATAATTCGAATATTATTATTTGATTTCTATATTAATGAAATCAATTGAATGTTCTTAAATCAGTGTGACTTTTCATAAGTGGCAACATCAAGAATCTTAGAAAAATAAGGCAGAGGGATAGTAACTATTTTTTCCCCGCCCTTTAACGAGGAACATTGTGATACCCTTGGTCTGTCCACCCATCGACCATTACCACATCTTTTATACATCCGGGGTGGAAATTCACAAAACTGTGAAATTTAGGTTGCCCTTTGGGTAATCGTCTGCAAGAAATGGATCATCCTTGGCTCTCACCCTGGAGTCCCTGGTAGGTGATCAAGAATTATACACAAAAATTAAATTACAATGACAATTTCAAATATTTTCTGACCAAACGTTGCATATTTAGTTATATCAAGAAAGCGCTTCATATGTGTATAACCACTGGGTCACTGTCAGTGGTGAGGTGGGGAAATTAACATCATCATTCACATGGAAAAGAATGTTATGATCCAAGATATCAACATGTCATCCAAAAAATAGTTTCATAACAAACATGATTGCAATATAAATTCGCTTATAATAACATACTAGCTTAGGTCCGAATGCTTACTTTCCTGTGTATATTTTCACTGGGCGATTTGTCCCGGATGAGACACCTGCGTCTGTGTGTGCGTGCATGTGTGTGTGTGTTTATTTCTTACATCCAGAGCTTTAAACTATTTTTTAAAGAAAGAAAGAAAATTCACAGGTCACAGCGCTTGAAATAAATTGCAAGCATTTTTACAAATGTGAGAGTAAATAAATGGACATTAAAAGGAATAAAAGTAACAATATGCAGGTACTCGTGATCATTTCATTTTAAAAATGACTTTGCTAGAATTTGTTTAGTAAACACATTTTCAATATGCCTTAGTCTGATTACTTAGTAACGGACTTTGTGTAAAAACGGCACGCGAGTCTGTAAGGTACGCTAAGCCTAGACCAGTTTATGATATGTCGCAAAATCGCACTCTTAATCTTATTTCACATCGAATAGATGTAAATATTTAATTTATCGCTTTGGTTCTGTGATTTAATTATTTTCTATCAAGCTTTTCATGTAAGAAAATCTTTTTATTTTGTTTCTTCATTCTATTGATGTACAAACTGCCATAAATAGTGATCAATTTAAGAGTATGCTTCTACCTTAAACTTGCACTGACGGTGCACCTCAGACTGATCGTGTGTCAAGCAAAACATTTGAATCGCTTCTTTTCAGGATTCACTTTGTTTTCATGCTTAACATGTCTTGAATCCTAAATATGATCGATGTGACTTACTTTCGATGCATTACTCACATCACTCACAATTCGATAATGAACGTGGATGCGTGGCCAAGGAATACGTTGGTTAGAGACTACTATCAGAGTTGGAATTAACTCTAATGTTCCAAAATTTTTCTTTATTGGACACAACTATACATAATGGCTACTTTACGTATTTCTTTCTATAACTGCCGTTCTATACCTAGAAATATCCAAAATGTAAGAACCTTATGCAGTATATCTGACATTTGTTTTCTACAAGAATTGTGTCTATTCGACAGTGAGTTAGATTGTCTGTCATCAGTGCATGAAGATTTCTATGGTTCAGGTGTATCACCGATTCATTCCGCTAATCACATTCACATAGGTAGGCCTTACGGGGGTGTCTGTGTATTATATCGCGGATCTCTAGCAAGTGCTATAGAAGCACAACACCTCGATGACCCCAGATTAATAAGTATTACTATTAAGACAGGTGATTCCTCTTTGCTTTTTGTAAATGTTTATTTGCCTTGTGATCTTGTTGAAAACTTGATAGATGTTTGTTGCACAACAAAATTGGGTCTCCACGACATACTTTTCAGGATTGATCCTGTCCACATTGCATCTGTTGTACTGCTTCAGCTATTGACATTCATCTTACGCTTTGTGTGCATCTAGCGATTGTAAAGTATCACACTAAAATTGGGTCACTGTGACTTTCTTTTCAGAATTTAATAACATTTTGACAATTATGGATGGATTCTTTTTACAATAAAATTTCTCTTTTTTGTACCAAACATACACTGATGGTGCATCTCAGAATGTAATCGTTTCACATATCAAAGCTGGAGCTTTGTGATCTGGTTTTCGTGATGTTCAACGTTATTTAAGCATTGTGTCTGTGCTGTGACCTACTTCATGTAGTCAGTTCACACATTTGAAGACACTGATTCGTGCCACAGAAACGGAAGTATCTTTTAGCTCCAGCTCACTAACAAATCTTATTGATTTATTGTTATGGCAGGTAGTCTGATAGCCTAACCGACTTTTATCTGGATTTTTATCTTCCTTTTACTAGTATAGCTGGCGAATCGTGTGAAACAAAACCCCGAGGACCAGATTACATTCTGCAATATCTGTATCATTTTCATTGTGTTACCTTTAATCGCAAAATTATCTAACCATGTTGTACTAATGTAAAACTGGAAAGCTGTGTTTTTGTAGTTTCAGCCTCTAATTCAATGATTGTATAGGAAATGTTATAAGTTTGTTAATATCTTTATTTTCCACAAAATTGGAAAGATATCTATCCAACTTGATAGATTGATAGATAAGCCACGCAAAACACTCCCCAACTATTTAGATATTACTTTCATCCATAGCGGTCAGCTTCAGAGTCAACCGTTCTTTTCTTCTACTTACAGTGCTTACAGTACTTGTTGTTGTACCTATTGGAGTGGCTGTAATAGGATTCTGTATCACATATGCCAAGCGCTCCTATTCCGATCGAGTGGGTATCTCTCTCTCTCTCTCTCTCTCTCTCTCTCTCTCTCTCTCTCTCTCTCTCTCTCTCTCTCTCTCTCTCGTTATATTAGGTCGAAACGATAAACGAGATGTTATCTGAGACGTTTCTGCGTTTATAAAGTTAAATCTTGTGTATAATTGTATCGTAGCATGTGTTGTAATCATTTACTGATTGCACAGCGCTTTTCACTAAGAACCAATGTTTAGTGAAGGACATAATATTTATGTTCATTTACATTTCCCCAGAAAGTTCGCCTGTCTAAAGTAATCTCTTGGAATATAGTATTGATACTTTTGCAGATAAAGTTAATGAAATCAAATGAAATATTCTTTTTGCCAGCGGATTTTAATGCCTGGATGAAGGATTTGGCGATTATATATTCTATGATAATGTACGATATGATAATGATGATTTCTGTATTCATGGAAATAGTAAGGACTATGATTCATTTAATAAGTTTGGATTGTCTCTCCTGGACCTTTGCCAAATGTTCCATGTGCGTATATCAAATGGAAGGCTACAAAATGATGAAGATGATAATTACACACGTATTTCAAGATGCTTCTGATGATGAGAACGATCATGACAACGATAAAGACGATCACGATGATGATGGTGGTGATGGCATCCTGTGGAAATATTTTCGCATAAAAGGGGACAAAATTAATATTGACTCATATGTTTAAAGTGAAGTTTGAAAACAATATGTTTCATTATTGTTTATTATTAGAACAAAACATTAACTTAGTTCTTGATGAATTTGTTTTTCTATATATAACGTTGAGTAAAGCGATTTGTAATCATCATCCAATAGCAGGAATAACAGTGAAAATCCCCCACCTCCCAGGTGGGAAGATTGTTGCGACAGAGCAAAACATGTACATCCTTACATCTACGTGGGTTCAGATATACAAATTCGTCAAAAGATTTGGAATTGTATAGGCATTGTGTAAGAGAAAGAAATAGTTCTATATACGGTCACAAAGGGAAGGGCTACTAAAAATAAAGGTCAACCTGGGCATTGTTGGAATCTTTTCAAGAGTAAAAGTTACTCATGTGATTTAGAGAATAGTTCAGTGTCTAGTAAAGAACGGAACAATTATTTCAAAGAATTATTAAAAAATAGATATGGACAGCTTAGAAGAAAATAGAGACACCATGGACATATATATATATACCGACCATGGATAACTGTGGATCGGGGAACCATCCCACGGACTACCTTACAATTTCTTTCTAAAAAAGGTTTAATGATGAATTAACATATAACAAATTAATGTATTGTCATTTATTGTCATTAGAAAACGAAAACAAAAATAATAATGCTAATGAAAGAGAAAGATGAAAGAGCAAGAAGTAAGCTATAGGGAGTGTAGGTATATATATATAATATATATAATATAATATAATATAATATAATATAATATAATATAATATAATATAATATAATATAATATAATATAATATAATATAATATAATATAATATAATATATAATGTTATCTCTGTATATATAATGCACCACAGTGAGGGTTCTGGCACACTTGGGTATTTTTTAGTCTGTCCTATACACAATGTACAGTATCTATATGACAGAGGGGACAGGGGTGGCCGAGTGGTCTAAGGCGATACAAATTTTCATGCGTTTAATATTGATTTGTTTTGTTTATGTACTCTCTCACGTATACATATGCCATCTCTTGCTGGTCCGTTCCATGCTCTTTGATATTGTAATAAATTATTCATTTGCCTATTTAACAATGTCATGGAACGTTATTGAATCGTTTCGATCTGCCATCTGCTTAACTCTAATTTATCTTCGAGATTAACCTTGAAACGCAACCAATTAGTTGAAACTTAATACTTACAATAGTGTAATAAATAGTTTTAAAGTGTGCAATAATATATTTATAGTTGGTTTATATAAATCAATCATTAATTGGCATTATTATAGTTCAGTCAGCTCAGCATCGCGAATGATATCTGCGTGTGTAGCTCAGTGAATTTTCATGTGAGCGTCTCGAAATGTAGCTAGAATGATCTAATTCGTTTTGCGCACGAACTATTTCAACAGTATTTGAAACGACATACAGCGCAACATCACTCATTTTATACAAGCTAAAACATGGTGGTCTGCATACATGCACATTTTTCAATGCCGCTATGACATGTGGACTAGTCAATTATCGCTAATGAAGTGATCAGCTTTCGTGTTTGGCTCCTTACGGTCATAATGTAGTCGCCTCCTTTGTGATTTCTTAGGAATTGCAGGCATAACGGTACTAATTGCGCAAGCCCGGGGTGGGGGTGGGGGTGGAGCTAAAGATGCATTATGTAAGAGCTGTAGTTTCTGTCAGGCTTAAAAAAAGTTCAGTCACTTGGCTACGTGTGAGATTAAGGTAATTTATATTTAGATCGTGTTTTGTATTTTTCATGATATTTTTAAATTGTGATACGCATGAGTGAAAATGTATCTCTTGTGACAGGATAACTCTTAGCCCTGTCTAGTTCTGCCAGAGTTATCTCTCTTAAGTGCTGTGGAGTGCATGGTTGTGTTTTGTTTTCTATGGCAGTGTGTGACACGCATGCTGAAGTAGGACAGAATGTATATTTATTTCACCGAACGTTAGCATTGTGGTCTATGGAAAAGCAATGGGTACCGTGATACATATACATGTACAAAAGTAACTGCTTTTTCTTCGAAGCGAAATATACATTGTATTACTCATTAGACAAATCATAACATAAAGAGACATTCAGCAGAAATGTAAAACTGCTTAACTTTTTTTTAAAAAAAAGGATATCTTTTATTTGAAATCAACATCCACTATCAGTCATCTATTTTCGAGACCAGACATTTCCACAGCCTCCTTTATAAAAGTATCTAAATTCTAGTATTTTAGTATTACAACAACTTATTATAGAATGTTTGCTAATTGGTAGCATAATGATTAAAAACATACTTTGAATAAAATCAATATGACTTTTTATATTTACTGATTCGTTCGCATCATCTTTGCATTTGGAAGGTTATTTTTGCAAAGACTGTAAAGTAAACAAACTCAAGTCAAAAATACACCAGCACTGGGATAGTAACCGTGTATATCAGTGATAGAAACACAAGCTTAAAATTATAAACACCATGATGCTGCCAAAATATATGAAACAGTCACCAGAACATGTGTTTCTTGTATGTTCAGTACAACTGTTATGACAAGACATGGATTTCTTCATTCCATACAAAATGAAGGTTTCATACTAGTTAATATTCATAGTAATAGGAATTGTTGCGCGCCAGATGCTCCTTGATAACATGTGGCTATGAATGTGGAAGTTTTGTTAGTTGTTAATACTCGTGAATGTATCCAAAGAAGATCTGCACTAAGAGGAGTTTCGAAAAAAAGCAATACTTCAAAGCCTGAAGGTCATCCTGTTGGTTTTTAAGCTCATAACTCACTTACTTGATAACATTCTGAATCCTAAGTCATCTATTATTTTTGAAACTTTGTATAGCTCTTCTTGTATATTGTTTCAAAACTTAAAATGATGTTGGGATGTGAATATGTTCGTTATAGTCTGGAGAAAAGTCGAAGTGCAAATCATTCCAGTCTGAGTTAATTTCACTGCATTTAAAACTTTTTTCAGGTCGTTTCTTCTAAGAAGCAGTGATTCTTAAGGAAAATGTTATCTTAACTCCGGACTTTAGAGTTATTTGTAAAGTCTAATGGGATTTTCTCTAATTCCTTGTGATGACTTCATTTCCTCATTTGAAATCAAATCAATCCTTATTGATTAATTTGTATGTTCATGTCCGCACGAAGGTGTGACAGGTGTTTATACTTGAATGATGGTAGACCTAAGTTTAATTGTTTGTTTTTGTTTTATGCCAAGTTTAACAGAACAGAACAGAACGTATTTTATTGATATGAAGTATGCAAAAAATGCACATAGTCAGTGCAATACATAATTAATATACAATACATTGTGTCATAAATGAATGAATAAATTAATTAATAATGGCGATATAAACCTATCGACACATAAATCCTCGGAGAGAGAGAGAGAGAGAGAGAGAGAGAGAGAGAGAGAGAGAGAGAGAGAGAGAGAGAGAGAACTAGACAGCGAGAGAAGATAATCGAAGTTGGAATGCATTATACACATATTTACCTAGGTATTTTACAGTTGTTAAATCTTCATTTTTAAGTAGTTGTAGTACATGCTTGGTTTCTGCCAATAATAGGGATCAATATAAGATTTTCTAAGTGAGAAGTATAGAGGACAGATTAAGGCAAAATGGTATTCATCTTCGACCTCGTTATTTACACAAAGTTCACATTTCCTTCCATGTCGTTCGTTTCATACATGCCTTCGAGTCTCGATATTTAATGGGTGTGATAAAACCCTTAATTTACTTAAAGCCTTCATGTGGCTGGCATTAGCAATTATTCTAAGATACGAAGCGGTTTCGAAAATATCCTTTATATCCTTATACATATATGAAGTTTTCAAAGCAACTGCTGAACTCCAGTCATATTGAAATATGTCTTTTAGTCGATGGTTAAATAGCGATAATAAGGAATATATCTGGACTGAATTAGGATAATACCAGACATCTCGAAAGCCTGAGATCAATAGTATATTTCTCACATTAGAAACCCAGATTATATATTTCTTTCTTTCGCAATCGGTAAGTATTAATTAGTATATATTTCGGAGAATAGATTCTTTTGTGTTTAGCAGTTTCAACCAATACTTAATGATGTGCTCAGATATATTTACACAAAGTTGATATCGGCCCAACTCTCCATATACGAACATATTGTTGGTGCAAATTTTAATATTTAGTAGCCACTTGTAATATTTTCTTTGTATCTATTCTATATTGTCTGATTTCAAAAATCAAAAAATTTCAAAGCAATAAGACAAACTTGGACATACAAACGAATCAAATAAATCACACATTATATTCACTTGACATTGTAGATTATTAGTATTATTCAGAAGTACGTTCATTGCTTTGATACATTTGTCAGCAATAGTATTTGTAGCACATCAAAACCAGCATCTGGTGGTAAAAACAAGCGCTAAATAATTAAAATTATCCACAATGAATAGAAACACATCTCCGTACTTAAATAAAATGTCTAGTCTTCTAATCCTTTTGTTAAAAATCAAACATTTTGTTTTATCAGTATTTACAAATATATTCCATTTTATACAGTATGCATATAACTTATATAAGGATGCTTGTAGACCACCTGCTGTCTCTGAAAATATCACCGTATCATCAGTAAACAATAAAATATATAAATACATTTATTCTAAAATGATACCCGCCTCTATATTTGATTGTAATGCAATTTCCAGAATCATTAATATAAAGAGAAAACAGAGGCTTTTCCCTTGAAGAAACCCAAGTGAACAATCGATATAATCTGAGTGTGAATTTAAGTGCCTTATGCATGATTCCACTAAACTGTAAATAGATCTTATTATCTTTAACATTTCCTAGTCACTCCGCATTTTACTACATTTTGCCATAGACTTGCTCTTTGTACATAATCAAATGCTTTTTCGAAATCAATAAAGGCACAATAAAGCGTTTTCTTGTCATCAAGTAGCTTTGAAATAAAACAAAATGTATATAAAAATGGCATCTACAGTGCTATTCTTCTTCTTAAAACTAAATTGTGCATTCTGTAATAATATCATATTTAATGACCCAAGAGGAGAAACTTTGATTTAATATGCTAGTGTAAACTTTTCCTATACATCTAAGCAATGTTATCCCTCTATAATTATTTGCATCGGATGGATCACCTTTTTTAAAAATTGGTATAGTTAGACCCTTGCTCCAATTTGAAGGATAAATACCGCTGCTAAATATCATATTAACAAGTTTCAGCTTGCAATTTGAGAAAAGTGGAAATGACTCAGTAATGTATTAATTCAAACTGTGTCAAGACCTGCATGCTTTTACTCTGCTCTGATTGACCAGTATTATTTTCTTGTAAGTTTGTTGCGGGTTTCTTAAAATGTTCATAAAATTCACAATAATCATTCGAATAATGACTGAAACGTTTCGGACTTTTAAAAGATTCCGAAACTCACGTGGATTTGATTTTCGTAAATCATGCAATGTTTGCACTCTTGATGTATTTTAGAGTAATTTATGCGTTCGCATAACCTCTTGTATTCTTTTTTCTTCATTATGTAATTCCTTATATTTACATCGGATTTGAAGGAATTGTAATTAGTCAAAGTACTTTCGTATAGTTTTCTTTTATTCTCTACATTCACCATTAACCCAAAGAGCATTATTTTAAATATGAACATTAAATTTCCCAACCAGAAAATGCATTGTTTTTGGAAAATATCGATTTGCATTTTTGGTTATAAACAGCGCCAATTCTTCAGCTTTTTCATGGTTTGTGTTGTGGTCTATGAGTCTAACAGTACTGCCATTATAGTGTTCTTCCAGTTCCCCAATATCTCGTTGTATATCAGCAAGGAACGCTGTTTTAAAATTAGGATTCCATTTATGTTGTAGCATTGTAAAATGAATATAATTCTGACGATTAATTGCGGTTTCTAAGAAGAAGGACAATGGACCATGATTTGAAAATTCTGTAAATCAATGTACTCTGAAATTGTTAATGAAGGAGAGATTATTCTCATTACTCATAACATAATCGATTTTACTTTCACCATTATCGGCATCGTCACCTAATCTTTCATTTACAATGCGTATACCAGTGCTCTTACATCAGTCGATTAGCCGATTACCAAAACTGTTACTGCTTTGGTTATGATTAGCACGTGGAATTGGAAGGTCAGTAGTATTTACCTTCTCAGGCTTGTTGGTCTTAACCAAGCACAGGCGCTCAGCCTTGATCATTTCTGGGTCATAATGGACGTTGTGACTATGAAGCAAGTCCAGAATCTCAGCTTTTCTACTAGAGGTGTTTGGAGACTTTTTACTAAGGATCAAGGATTGGAATGATAGATTGCATTGTCCATTACAATTACTGAACTCCTGTCTAGTTTAGAGAGGTGTGTATCCCTGAACCACTCAGTAAAACAATCTGCATTCATCTCGGCATCTTAATTATCAATGCTGGTTTCGGATTGAAATATCACGCCACAAACTGGAATGAGTACCATTTGTGAGGAATCAGCATCAGCAATTATCAGTTGAGAACCTTTGCCAGAGGGAACAAAACGTCCAGTTACTTTATAGACTGGTTGAAGAACACGGATAGAATTTGGATTGTCTTCTACTTATTCTCCCTTCACTGTGTGGTTGGTATTCAGCTAAGTCTCATCCAGGTAGACAATGTGACCTTGCTCCCTAGATTTATTGATTTTGCGTTGATATGTCTTTGGGCTACAATTTCCAATTTTTCTGTCAAAGTCCTTTTCTGCACTGCATGTTTGGTAAATCTGAAGAAAAACATTACAATTAATATTTGTATTATCATGGAAAATTAACAATAAGAGTGATATCTGACTTTTTATTACAAAACATATTACATATAACATAGTTTTCGCATGCCAAGTCAATAATGGTGACATGTTTTGAATATTGTGACAACCTGGTTCCTGTACTGGCAAATATAGTAGTATGATGGTCAATGATCAAAGGTTACTTGTTCCTTCTGTTTCCTTAAACACCATACAACACTAATACCCATACCGAAGGAAACAAATTATCTGCATTTTTTTAACATGTTCTGCAAGTGATATACAATAATGATTAATCTTTAAATTGTAAAAGATATTAACAGTTTCTTTACTTATGACAATTTCTTAATCTGAAGCCTCGCTATGACAAATTGTCACAAACTTATCAAATAATAGCTTGCAATAAAATGCCATTGTAAAATTTGCACGCCTTTCTATCACTATGGTTGCGGTCCAGAGTAAATACTGTTATAATAAGTAGTATCATTATGGGATTATGGATTGTTCTTATTGATATAGGTCAAAGCCTTCTATACCCAGTGACTTTACCCATGAATCACACGCGAGTGCGTGATTTACCCAAGTGCACGCAAGCCGGTGGTGAGCCTCCCCCATGGGCATCCACAAGCAAAGTTACTATACTAGGTGCCACATTCAGGACAATACACTGCTGGGCAGATTGATATACACTGGCAAACAGTTACTTGATTTTCACTGCCTGTAAATCAATCGTCTGTTTTTGGTCGCTAACATCTCGGTTCCATATCTGTGCACGAAGTCGTCGGTGGTTTGTCAATTCCGCCAACACGGTGTCGAACTCAACCATGTTAATTGAGTACAGCTTGGTATTGGTCTTGAGACTGTTTTGTGCCGCCGCGAGAAGTTTTGAATAGCCACGTATTCGCGAATGTAGCCGTAGCGAGATTATTTTGCCAGTACCGCCTGCAACACCTGTTGCTATCGATAAACCTTCGACAACAACTCCGATATTTTAATCTATAATAGTTTCTGTGTGACCAGAATTCCAGCAACAATTCTGCCAACAGTGGTCGCGGCGGTGATTCAGCAAACAGCGTCTACGACCGCACACACGCGTTTATAATTCACGAGTAGCCCAGTTCCCTTGGTGATTTCATCTCGCAGCTGTTGTTCCACTTCGATTATTTTTTCACGTCTTTAGTTTTGATGTTTCATTATAGTTCTTCTATTAATACTGTAATACCGTAGTACAATTGCTCGACATGCCCACCTCGTCCAAACTCATCACGCCCGGGTGCAAGATACACACGCACTTTTAACCAATTATTTTTCTTCACTAGTACAACTACCATGCAATCATAGAAAATAAGATCCCAAGGAATATGTATGTCTCCGGCGATTGTTTACATTATTCCAAGTTTGCCTAGAACTACACTGATTGCGCCCTCTATTTATGCAGCCAACGGTTTTTGTCCAAAAACTGTTACACGAACAAGCGCGTTTTTGTTGAATATCATTCGGGGTCTTTCTTTCGCCTGTCTTATTAATGTTGGCTCGACATGCTTGTCGGAGAATTTTATCGCCGTGGGCTTGTCGGTGAACACCAATTGTTCTGGTAGAAACAATCTCTAGATGTTTCCATGTCTTGCTGTGCATTCTGTGACTGAGCGTTGTCGCGTGCTAATGCAATGATTCCAAGCTGGCTTCGTGTTGGTATTGGCGCATTAGGGTGATTCCAACTGTTGATTTCTATTTGGACCTGAACAAAATTATATTTCAGTGTATACGAGGGTTGGCTAACACAGTTTGCACGCAGATATGCATCAACAAGTGGAACAAAATCACTATTGATGTTGGCATCACAAATCAGCTGGTCCAACACCCAGTCGGCAAATTTCGCAACCTCATCACAGCGGTCAGAATCCATCACTTATATGTAATGATAAATCTAATCTTAAACACAAGTCCAAGACGGCCAAGTACCCGTCCGGATAATTGTTGAGTCCTTCGAACTGAATTTCATCTCCGGCGACTAATTTTACTGCTATTGCATATGTAAAAGATGTTTTAACATTTTCACTTCCGGCACGTATTATTGATCGTCCAGCAAGCTGGACATCATGTATCGATATTTTTATTTCACACCACCCGCAATGAAATACTCTTGATGAAGATGAATAAATACGATCCACACATTTATGATGTGGCGTTTAGGTCTATCAAAAACAGCTAAACTATCCAAATCACCCAGAATACTAGCGAGAATAAATTAGTAATTTGTTGTGCCCTGGCTGGATATTATTCCCTCGGTGGCTAATATTTCGTTGATCGGTTCCCATGCTGTTACTATGCCTGGTGGTGAGGACAACTATGCAATCTTTGCATCCATGTATTGTTTCACCGCAGCCTCGGGTACATTAATGTAATCCTAGACAAACGCAACCGACATTCCAGAGTCTCTGATTCCCCGATTTCATTGATTTCAGACAGGTTTTTTGCGACAGCGTCTCGCATCTTTAAAACAACATCTTGAACGCCCACGTTAGATGTTTTAAGTTTTCCAGTTTGATCTTGAAAAATCACAAGCTCGCCCGGGTCGACGTCAACAACAACCCGGCTTGTACACGTTATCAAATCAACTTTGGTAGTAAACCTGGTGAGATCCACATCAGCACATCGTCGGGTAGTTGAGTGTCCGTAAATCTTAATAGGCATTTAGTATACTATTAAGTGTAGTTCCTAAGTGATAATGTAAAATCAATACGTGTTTGTGGGTTTTGCGAACGCACAAGTGTATGCAGTGCTTTAACAACAAGATGTCCACATATTGGGCCGACCATCCGAGTTTGAATGGTTGAGTCGTATAAAACAGGGGTTGTCGTACAGAGTCCCGGCTTAAATAATCAACAACTTCAAGTGGCTGTGCAAGCCCATACTAGTCAAAATACAAAAGATATCGAGGCGTTACCACGTATGCGACCCAATGCGATCCAGGTCCTGTTGTCAAATCCACGTTGATGATGCCGGTTTCCCTTGTGTTTGAGATCATCGATGCAAGTTCATACCGCATAAAGACACAACGGAAACGTTTGACTGACTTTGTTATCGCGAGTAAATCAAAACTGGTCAAAGGCGAGGCCACAACCGAAGATCACTTCCGCTCGGGACCCTTTATCTCCCACGCCAGGATAATAGAAGACCTTTACCTTTTATATGCATCCCCCAACTACCTTTTTTCAGAGCCATCCCGTATGCTGTTCCGACGGCCCCTAATGCAGCCGCTTTTGCAACCGCGGGAGCCGCAGCCGCTAACAATGCTGGAATGGCCGCGAGGAATGGAAATATTCCACGTGTTTTTTGCATTTATGCCACCTCTGACTTAGATAACTTTAATGTCATCTTTCGTTTGGCCACATCAAGCTGATTAAGTTGTGTTTGAGTCAACCACACGGGAACAATTCCAGTTAACTTTGTCGGAGAAAGCATCAATGTAAACCCGCAATTCTTTTCGTATTGCGGGGTCACATTGTGTGGTGTGTTGTAGATAGTGTCCTTGTTAATGTATTAAACTCATGCGCCCTCAAAAGGCTTGTTAGTAGTCTGTTGTAGGTAGTGTTGTTGGTGGCGTATTGTACTTAATGCTGTATCAAAAGCTTTGCTGAAAGTGCATTACATGGTATCTTTTAAATCCTACTGTATGGTATAGTCTTTAAAGATAAGTACTTTTATGATAACTATATTTGTAAAGCACAATGATTATCTTACCAAGAATGAACATAGACCCATACATAAAGTCAGACACTTAAGAAGAGAGAGCTTAGTAGAAAATTGGCACCTAATTTACTTTACAACATAGACTAAGATATACGTTGCTGAAAGAAGAGTTCCACAGAATTTAGTCTCGTCTGTGAAAAGCACCATTTATCTATCTCTCGCTATCTGCTAGCTCTGGCAAGATAAAAATAGACCAGAAAAGTCTGTATTAATTAATGTAGTAACAGTCTCAAAAAGTTACATCATTACTTCAGACATGTAGTTTATTATATTATTGGATATATTTCTTACACAATTCCTGGAAAATCTTCTTGAAATATGTACTTCAAAAAGACAAATGTGTGCGCATTTCATTTTTGACATGACATTAACTAAACAAAGGTAACAAAATACTTAAAAACAAATGACAAATGCACTAGGTTACTTTGTGTATCTTGTTAGTAAGTGGTGTCTTAAGACACGGTTGGGGTACAAAAAGAGGATTGAGTGAGCTGTGTCAATGTCTCTCTAGCTGTTGCAGTGAACAGACCTCTGATTAGGTACCTACCGGCTTGATCAGTTATGTGCCTAACTGTTTTAATAGACAGGCCTTGACTCACACATGAATGATTAAACTGGTCATATACCATAATAGCTTATGGTATGGTATGTTGTCCGTCGTCCTTCCATCATCTGTCGTCGGTCGGTCCGTTATTGACATTGATGTCAGTATTACGTATACAGAGGACATCTACGTGGTCATGCAGGCGCACTTACTCAGATTAAATTAAATATTAATTGTTGTTCTAAAATTTAATACTAATAATGTTTAACCAAAGTCTATTCAATCCTTATTGCCGAATGGCCTGCACCTTAAATGTCATCAAAACACTTCGAGACGAACATTATTGATCGCTACGGACTTTTACAATGGCCAGGTACTAATCTGGATTAAGAAAAGAGGACGTCGGGTCTATCATAACAAATAACAGGGTAGCATGATTTTGTTCAACACGCACAGCAAGGTCCAAATAAAGCGAATAATCGCCATTTAAAGATATGTGTAATCAAATTCTAAAAAATGACACCCATCACTGAAATAGTCTGTATTGAACGCCTAAATGACCTGTACGACTTGTAATATACTGTACTGTAGATATGTAATAGATATATCAATATATTGCTAGCTGTATAAGGAAATTGTACAGTTTTTCAAATGTACTCATATATTAGACGAGCCCCACAGGACCCAGATTTCTCACTTTAGAATATAAAAGGACAGTATTATATATATATATATATATATATATATATATATATATATATATATATGATAGTATTTTATATATTAAACATTGATTTAATATTCACATACAGATATGATGTGTGTAATGAAGAAAAGGAATGGAGAGAAAGATGTGTAGACAGAAAAATTAGGAAACATGGGTATTGAGAGGAAAAATCATGCGGATAAAATAGATATATTTGCCGCACTTAAAATCACTTTCAACCATCACTACAATAGGTTTTCTTTCCTAAGCGTTTTTAATGAGTCGACTATTTATTACGAAGTTTACAAGTGCTTCTGAAATGGAATGCTTCTGTTAAAATACATTTTGTTTTTTGTTTCGGTGATAACCATTTTATTTTCTTTGACCACATCTCAGTATTTGTTTTCACATTGTCTACTACTGCTTCTACAGCAATTACATCACTACCTGGAACTATTATAGTAGCGTCATCTGCAGAAAAGTCTGTGCTTATGTGCTATGTACATAGAGGAAGGCCATTTATGAAAATAAGAAAGAGCAATGTGCCTGAGGAACACTGTTATTAATTTCCACTGAGCTAGTTTGAACATTTCAGATATCAATTTTCTGCATCCTGTCACATAGATAGTGGAAGGCATTAGTATCAAATTTATAGTATTTTAGCTTAGATAATAGAACATCATGATCAGCTAAATCAAAAGCCTTCTTTAAATCTATAAATAATACTCATATTATGTTCCCCTTGTTGATTTCCTGCAGTCAACAGTCTGTGAGTTTTGTTAAAGCTGTTTGGCATCAATGACCGTTGCAAAAACATGATTGCTCTTTATAAAAGAGTGAGAATATTTTGAATAATCATACACTTGCCTAGCAATCAGTTTCCCAAAGACTTTTGTTAACGTAGGAAGAATTAACATAGGTCTGTATTTTTCTTTGTGCAAACTAGAGCCTATTTATGTATTGGGGTTTCTTTTTCTTGTTTCAATTTATCTGGGAAAACACATGTATGGATGCTCTTATTAATGACATAAGTTATAGATTGGGATATCACACGTGCAGCAATTTTTAGGTCTATTGGGTCTATTTCATCAAGGCCACTGGTTTTAAAAATATTTAGCGTCATAAGGCACAGTATACATCATATTCACTTACATTACCTATAGAAAATTCAAAAGAAGGATTAGTTGGAACTTAAGCATTTGCATAATTGAGAAGCTTTTTGTAATCAATGGTTTCTGTGTTCTCTCTGACATAATTATTTGTTATGTTTGTAAAGTAATGGTTGAAGATGTCTGCTATTTCGTGTACACTTAAAGTTGAATTCGTATTGTGGTCTAATTGTGAAGGCATAATACGTTTCGGGGATGGACTGAATTAATTCAGCTATTTGTATAATGTGCTTGTATTTATTGCGCTCTAATTAGCTTAATTATAATAGTTTTTCTTAGCTTGATGTATTAGGACGCTTGCTATGTTTCGCCATTTTTTTTTTCGTATTCTCAGTCCTTGATTCTATGAAACTTATCTCTTTTGTATCTTGCTTCTTTTATCTCTTTGGTCATTCATTTAGGTTGAAGCTCATGTTTAACACATTTGGTTTTACAAAGGCATGATTGTTTAATACATGGATGAAAAGTTTGTACCATGTATCTAAAGCAGTGTTGACATATGGAATATTTACAGTATGATTAAAAGGCATCAAATACAGATCATTATGGAAGTTTTCTTCGTGAAAATGAAAACATTCTCTGTATGCTATTTCACGATGCTGGTTAGTAGTAAGTTTAGGCACATGGCTAGTGATACATACAAGGTAGTGGTAACTTATTCTAATTCATTCTCATTTAGTCTTAAAATGTCCTTTCCTAGTGGCGTGTAAGCAATTCCAGCTTTAGGAATTTTCTGCGTATGTTGGCTTGTGTTACACATATACATATCACATAATTGGCACACTTAACATATAATGTGCGCAGTTTAATATTTTTGATATGTCAGTATGTTAACATATCACTTTATTTCAATCTGATTGGTTTTAATAAGTCCATGAAAGTCTTGCGCAGTATTCTCGTTACTGGTTCACTGTGATCGTGGGAACTTGCCTTGCCCCGTCTTCTGGAACTGTTTGTTTTTTTAGTATTACTATCAACAATGTGGCTGCCATCTTTCCAATCAATTGGACAAGGGCATAGAGAAAAAAAGTTACGTCTGTCGGAATATAGACAATTTATCCCACAGGGGCTCGTTACAAATACAATTAAGAGTATCAGTCAATGGATAGAGGGCTGGGGGTGGGGGTCCAAAACCTGTTACTGGCGCCCCACTCCCATGACAAGCGTGGTTTATAGAGGTAAATAAACTCAGATCTCTATTGAAAACAATGTCGGCAAATGCCGGTCTCCAAATTGACAGAAAGTTATCTAACCACATCATTCTTCCAAATCAAATAATGCAAATATCCGGTCACAAATACATTAACTTTGGACTTACTATACTTAGCAACATTTTTAGTCTAGATTTAGTGCAATTTCTGCATCCAGTAATCATCCCTTTACATGAATATCCAACAACTGGAATGTTACCATTTTTTTTAAAGTATCCAAAACTATATCTGTTGTGAATGTCCATTGTAGTGGAATCGACACACTTTAGGTGGTATACATGTTGTTTGCAATAACTGCAAAACATCTTTCATTTAGAGTCGATGAATTCAAGTCATGGATAATTATTGATCCAATGTGTCTGAAACTTTCGCGGTCTCTTAGTTGTGTCATATTGGACGATTTTTGCTGCCACTGAATCTTGGGTAGTGTCAGTAAAGTTCCTTTCAATAATTTCTTTGCTTTTACTTGCTGGATTGAAATCAAAGTGTGATCCACTCTTGAGTATCTGGGTTGAGTAAACACAATATATCAAGACTGTCAAACTTCATAAGTTCCGGTGTATTTCAAAACCGATCACTTCCATTTATGCATTATGGGATTGCAGACTAACCTAAAGAATTACTCACCTCCGAACTTGAAGAGCCTGACAACGTACATTAACTTCACACCTTCGAAAGTGACGATTTGCAAGTGGAAGTGCTCCGGTGAGCATGAGAAATTGTATTGTTTGAAAAGACACATGTTGACACATTTTACGAAGAATTTTACTTAATTCAAATTACAGTCAAGACATACATTAGATTGACCTTAGCACAAAATAAGGGGTCAAGTGTTGGGGTCAAGTATTTGGTTAGACTCTTAACATACTTTTCCACCGATCTCGTCAGTGTATGGATAATGTACAAAAATGTATAGTGAATCGCCAGATAGCAGAGGCACTTACTTAGTGTCCATTGTGCCAAGTGCAAGGCCGTTTAAAATACTGGCAGTTAATCATACCAGATTTGCTTTATTTTAAGTGTTTTGATTGGTCGATAATTCAGTCGCTAGCACAATATGCAGTCAAGCGGGATTAGGGTTCGTGCACATGCAACAGTTATCTATGACCGCTTTCTGTACAGGATGTGATTAAATAGATGAAAAGGGGTAGATTCAAGCAGTCAGTACGCTTGGAGTACATGAATGACCAGGTAAAAGCAGTTGAAGTGATTAAAGCATAAAAATTAGCACTTGCCCGACGTATTTTAAAATAATACTTGTCCCAGACTAGCGCCTTGGACAATTGTACTTGTCTGACTTTGAAAATGAATAGTCCGGCACATCTGATTATGACCAGTCTTGGGATATCTGATTATGTATTCAAGATCTTTGACAAGTTCGATATGAGTGAAATGCATGCATACTGAGGTGGATGCCATCATTCCGATTTGATTTTGAGGAGACTTGGAATAAAAACTTATATCATCAAAATCTTGGACAGTGTTGATAATGAGCAAGATCCACACATATTAATGGGGTGATCTTGTACATGATCGGCTGAGCTTGTTACCAATCTGGAAGGCACAATTTTTATCTGATTTTGATAAAACTTTGAATATAGGCTTATATGATCAAGAGAATTTATATAATGTGCGAGATCTTAACGAGGTGATATTGCATGGGATTTGGGGAGCTGTGGTTGTTGTGTTGGTAGAGCGTTGGACTCGTAATATAAGGGTCGTGAGTTTGATACCTGTCCAGGCCAGCCCGGGTCGGCTGCCTTGGTGTGATTCGCAAAAGGCACTTAGCTCCCATATCCTCTGTACTACATAGCCAATAATGTGTTCAAAGTACTAGCAACACAAAACACAAAACAAAAGCGTGTGATTGGCTGAGCTTGTTACTATTCTAAAGACTGTATTTCTAATCGTATTTTAATCAGATTTGGTAAATAGGGTTAGATCATGAAGATCTTGGATAAGTAAAGATATGCAAGATACATGCATGTTAATGAGGTAATTTTGCATATGATTACCTTACCTTGTCAGTTCTTTAGCATCTCTATTCTGATCATATTTTTTAAAATCAAACTTAATCAATAGGTTTTTATCAAGATATATCACGAGTTTTATTATCAGCAAGATCTACACATATTAATGAGGTGATCGTGAATATTATTGGCTGAACTTCTTCCCACTTAGTTAAATCTTAGGGGATTTATATGACCATTTAGTAAACGAAAAGAGTGTTGTAATGTGGGGGAAAATGGTGCCTACCTGACGTCTAATATGGCCACAATGGCAGCCATCTTGAAAATCTTGTTATCGCTTCTCCTTATGAATGGAAAGTCATATTGACATGGGGTTCTCACCAGAAGACGTCTTATGATATTTAGTTGGGGTGAAATGAAAATGGTGCCGATCTGATGTCTAATATCTTGTTATTACTACTCTTCCAGTGGATGCTCATATCAGCATGTAGTTCCAATATGGCCGCCACAGCAGCCATTTTAAAAATGTTGTTATCGCTACTTCTCCAGAACATAAAGTCATATTGACATGGGTTTTCATCAGAAGATTTCTTATAATGTCAAGTTGGTCCTGAAAGAAAATAGTGCCGCTCGCATATACAATACAGCTGTCACAGTGGCCATCTTAAGAATCTTGTTATTGCTACTCCTGAAAGGATGATAGTATCAACATGGGGTTTTGCTGAAAGACTTATTATGATGTCTAGTTGGTCTAAAATGAAAATAGTGCTGCTCAGACATCCAATATGGCCACCATAGTGGTCATCTTGAAACTTTTGTTATCATTACTTCTCCTGAATGAATGGTCATATCAGAATTTGGTTTTCACTGAAAGATTTCTTATAATGTCTTCTTGGTTGTAAAAATAATGGTGCTGTCACTACTTTCACAGAGCATCCTGGCAGGAAAACCTTTCAGGTCTGTACAGATGATGTTGATCCATCTTCACTGGGTTGCATCGAGGACGCTAAAATACAAAATATTCCACAAAATTATTGAATCTGTGCAGATATAATCGCGCAGAAACTAAGTGTTGGGCAAACATTTTGATGAATCATGCATAATTTTATTTCCAAGAAATGTAGAAATTACCCGCTTTACTCCTGTACAGTGTTGCTATTGTGGACCGCCATTTTAGTTGGCTGAAGAGCAATTCTAGTCAATGAATGCCGAATTTGGACGAACTACTAGTTAAGTGTCTTAAAGGAAATAAATATATCTAATCACGTTTGACTGAATGTGAATAGACATAGTCGTTTCGTTGAAGAAATTGTACCCCTAGTTCACCTGACGTATTATATTGTCGGACTACCATCATACAATGCACCAGATGATTTTAATTCACGCTGTTTTGTTCTATTGATGAACTTGAATGATTGGCGTAGATACTAATGATAGTAATGACGGCGCATCATGCATTATGTTCAGCTGTCTGTTGCTCACAATTACTTATTATACTTTCATAGAACAAATGTGTACTGGATGTGTTGTTGGAGATTCTTCATTTCAATTGTACCGTCATGTGACAGCAGATTTCAGACATTTAAAGCTGTTTCAAAACTTCCGGATGGATATATGAGTGATTGCCTGTATGGTTGAAATGCAGCCATCATTTTTACAGACTCCAAAATATGTTACACTGCAAAATTATGTCAACGTTTGGACCAGAATCAGCAGACAGTATAGTTATTTCATAACTTTTCAGTCACCAGATATGTGATTTTAATAGAACTATTAGCCGACTGAAGAGTTATAGACTTCAGGGTTGCTTCTTTGTCGATTGCGAGCGCCAACATATAGAGCTTTTCACACGGATTTACACCTTCGCCATATTGGGGATGTGCTATTAAGTATTTTCTAGACTTTTAATTTACTACTGTGTTTTCAGGTGCAAGGATGCGTGAAAGTGGACAAATGAATAGTGGCACGAATGTATTTTCTTTTATTCGGCTGGATTATGCTTTTATTTCGGGGTAAATCAAAGTGAGGTGAATTCTAATGTACAACCGGGGAAGATTTATTCCAGATTAGCGTACATCGGAAAACAATGGTGATAAATGTTTTCAGCCCCTTTTTATTCACTTGTAAAATTGTATCAATATCACAGCATATATATAGTTTAAGGTATTTAAAAAAATGTTGTCATTCTGAGGGGTGATGGGGAAAAATATAAATTTGTAATAATGAGACCCCAATGAATTAAAAATGTATAGGTTTGTCATTGAAAATGTATTTGTTTCAAAATACTTGAGCATAGCTACTGGTTATGGTGTTTTGCTGACAAGTGTAAAACAACAAAGAAAAAAGAAGAAAAAACAATCTTTAAAGCATGACCTAAGGAAGATAATATGGATTTTCATTTTCATATTTTAACACCAGTTAAAAAAAGGGATATATTATAACACTATTTTTCAGTTTTAATTTTGATTACTTCTTTATGGCCTATTGAGAGGCCCCAACTGTAACCAGATTGGCTCCCTGTTTTTAAACTTCAAGCAGAACAGTGGCCAATTTTACTAAATCCAAGATGCAACCCTGCCTTCAGGTATGATAGACATTACTAAATATAGCAAAACTACTATCACTAAAAATAGAAAAACCTTTAAATTAAGTTTTCTCCAAGACCACTAAATACAATTTGACCAAACTTTACAGAAAACTTCTGACACAAAGACCTTTCAAGACTGTACAAATGATGCCGATCTACTATCAAATATGGCCAGCGTACTAAACAAGAAAAACCTTTAAATCACTGCTTCTCAAACACAGCTCAAAAGAATCTGACCAAATTTTAGAAAATGCTTCCTGTAATGGATGGCTTTCAAGTTTATATCACCAGTGCTGATCTGCCTTCAAATATGACCACCGTTACTCTAAAAATGGGAAAACCTTTAAATGAGTTCTATTTCTAAACCACTGAATCGAATTTGCTCATGTGTAAAAGAAAGCATTCTGGCAGACCTTTTACAATTTTTACAATCGAACCTGATCTATCAAACACAGCCACCATTATTAAAAATAGCAAACTATTTTAAATGACGTCTTCACCAAAATCAATGAGTAGAGTTTGTCCAAACTTGAATGTAAGCATACTGGCCTGGAGACCTTTTAGGTTCTTACAAATGATGCCGATCCATCATAAAATGTGGCCACTATTACTAAAATAGCAAAATCTTTAAATGACTTCTCCAAAACTACTGAATAGGCTCTGACCAAATGTATACACAAAGCATCCTGGCATGAAGTCCTTTGAAATATTTACAAAAGATGCTGGTTTGCTCTCAATTATGGCTACTGTTATTAAAATAGAAAACTGTTAAACAACTTCTTAAAAAGTGATCAGAAGAATTTGACCGAAAGCATCCTGGCACAGAGGGATTTCAAGTTTGTACAATTATGCTGATCTGCAATCAAATATGGCCATAGTTGTGAAATTTTTTAAAAAAGCTTTAAATGACGTCTTATCCAAAATAGCTGAACAAAATTTCATCAAATTTAACAGAGTTCATGACTGGCATGAACATTATACAAATGCATGCCAATCTACCATCAAATATAGCCACCATTACTGAATATAACAAAAATTTAAATGACTACTTCTTCAAATCTGTTAAAAAATATTTGGCTAAGCTTAACGTAATAAAGACTTTTCAGGCAAACCTCATGCAGTGTTCACAGTTCATGAAATTTAGAATGGTGTATTTCTGCTTACACTTGAACCTCTCTGAATGCTGTTACTTCCAGATCATTACCTACAGTCTTGAAAAGTAATAGTCTAGAATGTTTTATTAAAATATTAGAAATTTCTATCATTTAATGTAGTCAATGTAGTTCATCATTGATGGCAGTTATAAAGCATGAGTCTTAAAAACAAATGTTTAATGTTCGAATAGTTGCCATTTTGAAACACTGTTCATTTTTGTTGTCAGTAATAAGTATCCATGTCAGGTTCACAATGTTGGAAGTATATAATATAGTGAGAATATTTAAATTCTGTTTTACTAGGATGATGACAGAAAGCAACAAAATAAAAATGGCCAAGATGGAAGGAGCGATGAGGACACAGGGCAAGAAGTAGACAGGGATACAATAACAGATAATGATGACAGAAGCCAACAACACGAAAATAACCAAGATGGAAGGAGGGATGATGGCAGTTGGCAAGAAGATGATGACAGGAGGCACAATTATAAGTTGGTAGATTTTGTGTATTTTTTAAATTTAAAATGTATTAGAACCCTGGATCCAGATGTGGGAGCTCAGTTAGAATCACCTGTCCTGACTGTCTGTCTGTCCATTTAACGTCTTGTAATTAGCATAGCTCAGCAAACACTTTGACATAATTCAGTGCCATTTGATTGTGAACTATTATATATATATATATATATATATATATATATATATATATATATATATATATATATATATATATATATATATATATATAAACATGTATCATTAAAATATATTGTCTTTCCAACTCCGTTTTTGACAGAGTTACAGCCCTTATTCAGTTGATTATGGATCTTTACAATGTTAGCCTTTCGCCAGCATAGATCAGGAGCTATATTCATCATTGCATATGTAGTTTGGTCTAAATTAATTCTTCCATATATATATATATATATATATATATATATATATATATATATATATATATATATATATATATATATATATATATATATATATATATATATATATATATATTGTTACGACTAGGGGTAAGGTAACAAAAGAAAAGACTTAAACAAGCTTTGAAGATATAAAATACAAATCTTTAATTTCCTAAAATATTAAAATATTTCAAAAACAATTAAAGTGAAAGAATTAAAAATAACTTACAGTATATAATATCTTTAAAAGTCCTAAATTGTTTTAAAGTTCACTGTTCCGGAAGTTAATCCAAATATTCCGAATGTATGTTCCGAATGAAGTAGCCTTCACTGTGCTAATATGTTTATAAGATTAAGTTATATCCAAATAATCCTTGCTAATATGGAATCTCACAAGTTTTAGAAATGTTTCCGTTAATTCCACGGAGCTGTATAATAATTCATGTTGAAGACAAAGTACTGAATCCTAAATGTACTGTATTAATTAATAAATATCCAAAGAATAATATCCCACACTCAAACTGAATCAAATTCGTTATGACCTCTCAATCTCTATGTAACTATGAAGAATGTGGAATACCTGCTATAATTCCTATATATATAGCCTTAATGCGCAGGATCAAAATAAAAACCCATTCTACGTCTTCGATAAACAAACTAGGTATTTCGAAATAATTTCCTTCTGATAAACACGAATCTTTCTTCGGATGTGACCTTAAACTATAATTCCTGGTCAATATAATGTTTACTCCTAAAAGTACGAGAACTAGGTCAAAAGTTCAACCTCGCGCTCTTACACGTAATGTACTAAAAACTTCAGCGAAATATCGATCGAGCCTACCGTATGTATACTCATAAGACGACAGCTGTTTAGACTAAGAACAGAGATCATATAATAATAAACTATACCATTATAAAAAGGAAATATATATATAATTCCGTAACAATATATATATATATATATATATATATATATATATATATATATATATATATATATATATATATATATATATATATACCTTTTAAGGGTTTCATCTCTTGTAATCCATTGTGTGTGCTCTACTGATTGAAGACCAAAAGAGATTATGCAATGGGGCTATGACCAATGATGACAATTGTCCTGCGTCTGTTATCAGTTGTTTGTTGTCTTTATTTCTCCTAAATTACTCAGATCAAAGTAATTAAACTTAGTATAGAGTTCCATCCTGGTCTGGTTGCTTCTAAATGATATTGGCGTCCCCACAAAAAAAAACTGCTACTCTTTTTTGACGGATGGTTGTACCAACTTTGGAGTTTTACTGAAAGTCCTTTTATGATATGTAGCCAGTCCTAAACACAAATGGTGCTGCTCTGACATGCAGCATGGCTACCACAGTAGCTACCTTCAAAATCTTATTATTGCTACTCCAACTGAACAGGGTATTAACTGTCGCCTCATTGGTAGAATGCTAGACTCACAAGCCAAATGTCGTGGGTTTGAATCTTATCGAAACCAGTATTATATAGCCATTAATGTGTTGCTGTGCTGTTAAACAAATACCAACCAACCTCCTGAACGGATGTTCACACTGACATGGGGTTTCACTGAAACACTTCGCATAATATGTAATTAGTTCCAAATAAAAATGGTGCCAATCTGACCTCTCCACAATGAACAGTTACCAAATTTTGTGGATGGCTTCCATACGAAGAAAAGGAAGACACCCAATCTATTTCTTAGTTAAAAAGGTCAAGGTCGCTGCAAATAACTTGAGTTTTCCAGCATCTACAGTTACCAAATGTTTTGAGTATCTTGCTCTTGGGTGTAAAGAAGAAGCTTCTTGATTTGGGCGTTAAAGGACTCGAGGCCAATGTCACTGTGGCTCGAAGAAAAATGGTTTCTGCACAATAACATTACTTCTATATCACAGATCTGGGCCAAACATCGTGGATTGCTTGCATTCATGGAAAGGAAGAACCCTTCAATTTTGGGGTCAAAAGGTAAAATGTCAAGGTCTCTGTGACAAAGTAGAATAATACTTGCTGCCAAAACTTTCAGTTATTGAGCATGTACCTTTACCAAAAGTTGAAAATAAAGCCTCTTGATGTTGGTATCGAAAAGTTAGTGGGCAAGGTCACTGTGACAGAAGAAGAAAAATCATTGATACATAATAACTTTAGTTCTGGACTACTTTTCTTGACCAAATATGTTGAAGGCTTTCACTTAAGGTATCGGATAGGTCTATTGATTTTGTCAAAGGTCAAGGTCACTGTTACTGAACGAAAAACGGGTTTTGCAGAATAAATTTTGTTCTAATATACTCTCCTTGATCAAACTGTGTGGATGCCTTGCAGGTAGGGTAATAAAGAAATCTACTGGGGTCTAAAGGATAGAGGTGATTGTCATGGTAAGTCTAATAAGAAAAAACTGGTTCCTGTATTGTAATTTTAGTTCATGATCACATACCTTAACCAAAGATCCATGTCATTGAGACCTGTTGGTCAATAATCTCAACCATGCCCTGCTAGTTCCTACTGAAAGGCGGGCGTATAATGTGCCATTCATGGTAATCTTGTTGTCTTCGTGCTTAATGAAGTGTATGGCACACTCTTATTAGCGCAACTAGTCCCCCAGCTTTTAATAGATTACCATGGAACTGTTACGACTCTAGGTCTTAAAATAATGTAACAGAAAGAAAGTGAAACCAAGAAGCAATTTATTTCTCGACAATTAAAGTGAAAATTTAAAAGACACTAATTTAACGTGAATTAAAATCCAAATAATCCAATAATTTTAAGTGTCATAATCACAAGTCCTAAATATAGAATGCTCCAAATGAATTCCAATAGCTTTGAATGTCCTGATGTACCAGTAGTCTTGAATGTCCTGATGTGCAAGTAGTCGGTTTTTGATGTGCCTGAATGAGGTAATCAAGAATATCTTTAAATGGATTCACATAAATCCCAAAGTCAAGTATTAATCCAAAATGAGCATGAACATTTTTAATAATTCCAATTTTTATTTCAAATATATAATTCCTCTCTCTGAATTTGCTCTGATTGTCACAACTGTAACATCTGATTACTAAAATAAATTTCTTAATAGACTGATCTTTATAACATGAAGTTTAGTATAGGAATGGAATCCTGTTTAGCAAATGCTCTATAGATCTAAATATAAGTCACCTGACATAATACTCTAGAATATGAGTAACTCTAATGGAAAATTACTTTTCTCACATCAAGATATGGAATGTTCCAATCTAAGTACTAAATGCTATGTAAACAAGACTAACCTTGAACTCAAATGCAGTAAACATGTTATTTACAAAATGACCACTAAAGTACAACTTACCTCATGGACACATATTATAAATTCAATATACATAACAAACATTTTAAAAATTATGGTTATCACCTGTAGATGTGTCGCTTTGCTCCATCAGATTTGGTTAAGAGTAGTTATCCTTTTTGTCTTGTAGCAGGCATGTGGAACTTCCTACAGGGCGCGAACCAGATGCGCGATTTTTAAAGTTACACCCTAGGATGTCAATTTGCAGATAAAACCAGATCGCGGGAAGAATCCGGGTCGTAGATTGCACATGCATGTCTTGTAGCGTATTGCATATGGCATGATCTAGTTAGGGCAAATAGTCACGCAGTTTGTAATGAATTTCCATGAAACTTAGTAAATACCATGGGCATCTCATGAAGATGCAAATGTGAAAAATCACTTTGCATCCACAATTTTTGTCAGAGTTATTGTAATTTTTGTCTCTTAAGATTACCGAATCCAGTGTATGCCAGAATCTTTTGAATACAACTAGTCTCACAGAATTCAATGGATTGTTATGAAACTTGGGTTATTGCCATTTTACTTGCAGCTTGATGTAGTGTATCACAGAATCTTGTCCACACATTGAACTAGTCTCACAGTTTTCACTAAGCCGCCTTGAAACTTTGTACATATTATGGTCATTGTTGATGCGCATGTCATCAAATCTCTTACCTGTCGCAATGTTTGTTACAGTTATTGTTCTTTATATCCTGCAGCTGAATGCATTTTGGACATAAACTTGTGAACATAACTTATTTTGCGGTCTTTAGCAGTACTCGTCATAGACCACAAGAGCTTATGGGATGGCCTGTCCTTTGTGCTTTATCTGTCTATTAGCACAAGTTTGGTATCGGAACTCCTCCTAAACTACTTGGAGGATTGACATGAAACTTTACACACAGTCATCCCAAGATTTAGTCGGTCCCAAATGAAAATAGTGCTGCTCAGACATCCATTTTAGCTAACCCAGCGTCCCTCTTGAAAATCTTGTTATCGCTACTCCTCCTGGATGGATAGTCATATGAACATGGGGTTTTCATAAAAAGGCTTCTTATGATGTGTAGTTGGTCGAAATGAAAATGGTGCTGATCTGATATTCAATAAGGCCGCCATGACAGCCATCTTGAAAATCTTGTTATCGCTGCTTCTCCTTAAGGGATGGTCATATCGGTATGGGATTTTCACCAGAAGACTTCTTATGATGACTAGTCGGTCCTAAATAAAAGTAGTGCTACTCGGGCCTCTAATATGGCAGACACAGTGGCATTCTTGACATTCTTCTTATTGTTGCTCTTCTGGAAAGAAAAGTCCTATCGACATGGGATTTTCACTTCAAGACTTCTTATGATGTTTAGTTTGCTGATCTAACCTCCAATATCGCCGCCACAGCTGCCATCTTGAAAATCTTGTTATTGCTACTGCTTCTAGATGGAGAGTCAGATCGACACGGGGCTTTCACCAAAAGATTTTTATGATATCAAGTTTGTCTTAAATGAAAATAGTGATAATAGTACATCCAATATGACAACCAAGGCTGCTATCTTAAAATTATTGCGATCACCACTCACTGTCAACGACGTGAAATTTTTACCAGACGACTTCTTGTGCTATCTAATTTGTTTTAAATACAAATGGTGCCGATCAAGCCTTGGAAAGTCTTTTTATTGCTACTCCTAGATAGTTGGTCATATCGACTGGGGTTTTTATCAAAAAACCTATGATGTTTCTTTGTTTCTAACTGAAAATGGTGACGACCTGACATCCAATATGGCTTCCATGTAAGCCATTTTGAAAATATTGTGATCGCTACTTCTTCTGAATGGATTGTCATATTCACATGTTGTTTCACCAAAATATATTTAATGATGTCTAGTTTGTCTTAAATAAGAATGCTGACGAGCTTACATCTAATATGGCTGCTACACAACTACTTTGAAATTCTTGTTATTGGTCAGAAATATCAGAAATAGTTTTAACACTGGTGTTAAAAACAAATGGTCTTATCTTGAATTCCTGGAAATTCTTTTCAGCCTGTAGAGTGTCAGCCCCTTCAATCAACTCTTGTTACTGGATCACTGTGAATCTTGGTACATATTATGGTCATCGTCTAAAGATGCACATACCGACAAAGCTTTGGTCTCTTTATGTTTAGCTCACCTGGCCGTAAGCTCGGGGGAGCTTATGATTTTGCCCAGCAGTCGTTGTGCTTCATGCATCATCCGTCCATCCATCAACAATTGACTGTTACGAATCTAGAGTACATATTTTTTCTGATCAGATTTTAATCAAACTTGAAATATGGATTATATCATCAAATCTAACACGATTTCGATAAAGAACAAGATCCATGAATACTAATGAGGTGATCTGATTTTTTTGTTATACAACTTGAAATATATGCTTATATCATCAGGTATTGGATGAATTCGATAAAGAGTGAAATCGATACACATTAACTGGTTGATCTTGATTATGATTTGCTGAACTTGTTACCACTCTGGAGGCCGTCTTTCTGATTCGATTTTGATAAAACTTGGAATATATATTATTAAGATCTTTGAGGAGTTCAATAATTAATGAGATCCATGCATACTAATGACGTGATTTAGCATCTGATTGGCTGAAATTATTACATCTCTGGAAGCCACAATTTTGATTCGATTTTGATCAAACTAGTAATGTGGGTTTAGATCATCAAAGTTTTTGATTGATTCCATAATGAGTGAGATCCACGTATATTAGTGAGAAAATCTTGCATCCAATTGACTGAGCTTGTTATCTGGAAGTCCTATTTCTGATCCGATTTTGATAAAACCTATATGCTTATATCATTAAACTCTCAGACAAATTCGATAATGAGTGAAATCCATTCATACTCCTCTGGAAGCCACATTGCTAATCCGATTTTAATCAAACTTGCAACATGGGTTTATGCCATCATAATCTTGGATGGGTTCAATCATGAGTGAGACACACATATCTGTGTTGTAATCTTGCATCCAACTAGCTGAGCTTGTTACCCACTGGAAGCCGAAGCCATATTTCTATCCGAATATGATCAGACTTGAACTATAAGCTTATATCATCAATGTCTTGGATGGATATCAATACTTAGCGAATTCTACGCATATTAATAAAATAATCTTGCATTTGATTGACTGAGTTTGTTACATCTCTGAAGGCCATATATATGATCTGTTTTTGTCACACTTGAAATATATGTTAATATCATTAAGATCTTGTACACGTTTGATAATGAGTGAAATGCACTCTTATTAATGAGTTGATCTTGCATCTAATTGACTGAGATTGTTACCTCTCTGAACACAATATTTCTGATCCAAGTGTGATCAGACTTGGAATATATGTTTATATCATCAAGATCTTGGATGGGTTCGATAATGAGTGAGATCCACATATATTAATGAGGTGATCTTGCATCTTATTGCCTGAGCTTGTTATTTCTCTGGAGGCCATATGTCGCATCTGTTTTATCACACTTTGAATATATGCTTATATCATCAAGATCTTGTACAAGTTCGATAATGAGTGAGATGCACTCATATTAATGAGTTGATCTTGCATCTGATTGGCTGAGGTTGTTACCACTCTCAAAGCCGTATTTCTTATCCTATGGTAATCAAACTTGCAATATTGGCTTATATTATCAAGGTCATGGATGGGTATTCATTATGCATATTAATGGTTTGATCTTGAATTCTGATTGGTTAAGCTTGTTACTACCCTGGAAGCCAGATTTGCGATCTGATTTTGATCAAACTTGGAATATCTGCTTCTATCATTAAGATCTTAGACTATTTCAGTCATGAGCTAGATTGATGCATATTGATGAGGCGATCTTGCATATGATTGATTGGACTTCTTGCCACTCCTGAAGCTATATATTGATCTATTTAGTTTATTATCATCAACTTCGATTATGAGCAAGAGACTTTGCATATTAATTATACCTTCATCTTTAGAAAGGATTTCAATCAGAATATAGCAAAATAGGTAAAATCAACAAGATATAATATTTGGGAGATAGTTTACATAGGATGTGTTCTTACACTACTACATAAGCATGCTTAGTGAAACCATCAAATGGTAAGTTATGTACACAGATGAGCTATATCAGGCCCATATTTGCCTCTTGGTGTAAGAGTTATTGCAGTAATTGACCAGCAGCTGGATGCAGTGTATGATAGAATTTTCCGACTAGAGGTACTCTGGGGTTTTTAGTGTATTGTGTGAAACTTCGTGCGTATGTTGCACATCATGTTGACCAGTCATTTTACTCACACTGATTTCAGAAGAGGTATGGGCTTTTTGGCTACGGGGTGAGGGGATACATTTATGTAAGCAAATTGCTCACAATTCCTCTAGTTGGTACTGTATTCCTTCAGAAAAGCAAATTTCATCATATTTGTGGATTTCCTTTCCACACCGGAAGCCTTGCAAAACCTTGAAAACATCATTTGCTCATACAATCTGGAATACGTATTTTGTATTGTTAGCTGCATAGTTACATTGGTAACAAGGGCAATGAAAGGGCAGAAAAGGCAACCAAAACTACCCTACAGTCATCATTGGCTAAATGGAAGATTCCATATACTGATTTCAAATATTGTATAAATTGTCACGTTGTCACCCATACATCATGCAATCTTCTATGTGTAGAAATCACACGTGCATGAAAAATGTTTCGTCCATTCCATACGTAATGGATCAGACACTACTTTCAATATTGAGTGTTCCTAAATCAGGTCTGTAAAAAGAATATCATTGTATCAGTAGTATACTGTCTCTATTTTTTCAGTTACAAATAGGATAAACTCGCAAAAGAAATTTTTACTCTGATTTTACTTTTCATTATCAATCAATCCTAGCCATCCTAGCCCATATATGATGCATTCCTTGTTCATCAACTTTTAAATTGGCGCCCATTTTTCCATATAATTAGTACCATGACTTCAAAAAGAACCAGCTCTGAAAATGTGATGGTCTCCAGGAACGAAGCATAGTTTGATTCTTAATATAATATGCATGGAAAGTTCAATCATTCTCTCCTTATACTATAGTTTTCTCCTGGAACCTCTGAGGTTTATACCCCTATCTGCATCTGACTTAATAAAAGCACACCTTTGCTATAATTTGCCTGAAAATGATTAATTTCTTTCAAATGTCTTGACTTTTTATATAAAGCTTCTGCATCTCCGTGGAAACCTTATCGCATCCATTTCCCCTCAAAGTGAATGGCTTGGCAAATGCTAAACCTGTGCCATGAATAATCAACTCAAAATACCTCTTGGCAATCTTGACTAGCTTCATCCAAATGCATGCTGGGATGCTGGATGGGTGTAATTTTAAAAGAGGTGAATACTGTAGAAATTACCCATGTGGTTAAATGATATTAGACTAGGGAAATAATGAACAATATGAAACAGCGCATACATACTAGTACCAACTGATTCAGTCTCCTAAAATAGAAGTGCGAGAAGGTTCAATGTAACTTTCAAGTGAGATGGACTAAAATGATGCGGGATTAACATTAGACAAGTTGTTCACTTAAATGGAAGTGGATATGATATTGTTTGCATAGAGATGCAGAAGCTTGGTTTGAAAAGTCAAAATTATTCAAAAGAAATTAATCATTTTGAGGCAAATTTGAGCAATATAGTGCTTTTATTTAGTCAGATGCAGATAGTATAACCCATAGAGGGTCCTGAAAAAAAACTATAGTTCATAATTAGATATTGTTTAGACAATACAGCAGATATCAATGGCGACAATACAGTTTTATAATCTCTACTGAATAAATCTTTTTTTACGATGATCAATTGGAGGAATACAAATCTTCATATTTAATCACCTGTAAGTTTCTGACTTCGTCAGCCAGTAGAAAGAAAGAAAAAAGATATAATTGCCATATTTAAGTAAGTGGGCGTTACAAATTTGAAAGAATAACTAACACTGCACTGTTAATTTTCCTCTCAGGGACCTTTTTCATAGAAGCATGTGCGCTTAAGATTTGAGTTAATGATATATGGGAAACACACGTATACACATTCAAACAGCATTAGTCGCTAATTCTGGCTTGAGAAATTATTTCATTTTTATATGCCCGCGATAATGCAGAGCATATTATGTTACAATGTTGTCTGCCCATCTGTCTGTCCATCCATCCATCCATCACTCTTTCCCTTCCGTTCCATAACTTCAAAGCTATTTGAGATTAAGGGATGACACTTGGTACACTTATACATCAATACCTTAAAGTGTGTCATTTACCAGAATGGGATCCTATCTTCATGGTCATGATTACAGCTCAATAGTTTTTGTTTTCATCACACTTGTGCTTTGTGCTGTAAAGCTGTTTTAAGTATAGGGGTGAAACTTTGTATACTTATGCATCGTCATTAGAAGACGTGCTGCACATCACGTTGGGGCTATGTTCAAGTCGAGGTCACAGCTCAATAGTTTATATTTTCATGACATGTTTGTTTCCACTCTATAACTTTAAGGTCATTTGAGATTAAGGGATGAAACTTGACATACTTATACAATATTACAACAAGCTGTGACGTATAACACCTTGGGGGTACTATCTTCAAGTTCAAGGTCACAGCTTAATATTTTTTGTTTTCATTACACATTCCATTCTGCTATACAACTGTAAAGCCATTTAGGATTAAGGAATAAAACTTTGTATACTTATACATCATTACTGAAAAGTGTGTTGCTTACCACATTGGGGATTCTACCTTTAAAGCCAAGGTCATGACTCAAGATTGTATGTTTTCCATTACACTTTGTTTTTTACTGTATAAATGTAGAGGTGTCTTAGATTAAGGGATGATGCAACTTGGTATACTTGTATGTCATCATTAGAAGGTGTGTTGTGTACTCCAATGGAGGGATGAACAATGGTATACATATACTTCGTAATTGATAGCATCTCAAGTATCACAGTAAATACTTTATCTTCAATATCAAAATTATTGATCAACTTGTTTGTCCGATTGTATGCATTTTTTCTTCAATGCGAAGATACGGTAATGAAACATTAGTACTTTCCATGTCTGCCCAGTAACGTTACAGCTTCGTTTTAAAGGTCATAGATTTCATTATTGTGAACTTTTATAACCTCACTATGGTAGGTGGGGGACAACAATTTACTAAATGTGCTTGTTCAAGCATGTGTTTGTCATGAATTGTGCTTTGTGAACCACAATTGAATTTTATATTGAAATTACAAGGCTAAGTTTACTCCGCAGCTGCATATTTTGCAAAGAGGGGAATATACTTTATTTCCATATTGCAGACAACATCTACAGAGAGAAACCTATATTACCCTGAAATAATTTGCTATATGAATTATGTGTTACCACACTTTCATTCCTACCTTGTGCCCCCCCCCCCCCCCCCCCCCCCCGCAATATAGTGTCAATTGTGCAAAATTGGAAATGCAGACGAGTCAGGAAGTTACAGCGTCTCTTTCACCAGGTTTGAAATTCATGTGGTGGGTCCAACAATGTTGTGTCAGCCTATTGGCAAGGTTTATTAACAGTGTATGCCAGTTTGAAACTTGAGTAGTTGTGAAAAATTGAAGTATGATGCAGCATCCTACATTAGTAGTATTCTCGAGCTTTTATGGTCACAGAGAGAAAGAGAAATACTATCAGCCATTCTGATTTTTGGAAAATTTTGAGCATCTTTCAAAGAACACATTCTGCTTTCCAAATTATGTCTACAGAATGTAACAAATTTATGATTGTGTTAGATGAAGGAACGAAGATCAGGCAAAGCTCAAGATAAGATTTGCACCAAGTCGGTAGTTTAATCCTTGGTTTAGAACTAAAATGGATTTTTTGTTTTTACAAATTTACACAGGGATTTTGTGAACCCCATACAACACAAACTCACGGTACACTTAATCATCAAGATGAAAGATGCTTTTCATGCCTCTGAGATGCATCAGACGATCTAGTGACCATTACTAACCGAATGAGCTCGATTGTGTGGCTCTTGTGTATAAGCGTTCTCACCACTTCAAGCAATATCATTTCAAACATGCACGGAACATCTGGAACTTGTCACGTTATTAGATGGTAGTTTATATCGATTGAATGCACCCTAATATAAGACAGAGTGTGCTTATGACAAGATAAATATGATGATAATGTTAGACTAACTGCTTAAAATTAAAAATTAACTTAAAATTAAACTATTCCGCATACTTGAAATGCATTTGAAAATTTATACATTTTAGTCGATTTTATTTGCATAAAACATGCTGCTTATCCAGTACTCTGATGAGGTATTAAGGCGAATACAAGTAAGAAAAAAGTACTATAATATTGATTGTATCATATCATGGAAAATATGGTAAGCTTTCATTCCAATAGCAGTAATATATTACTGTTGCATTGGTTTCCTTTTCCGGGACTCGTAGTCCGATATACGAGCTAATTATTCTCTCCTCCAATCAGTATTGGAGGGCCAGAATTGAAAGAAAACACTATCTCAATCTGACTCCTTTGTGACAGCTCCCATACGAAATGCTATCCTCTTTATCCTTGGACGACATATGTGTTACAAGTGTGCTATATTGCTCATCGAAATTTGCCTTCGTTTCTGGTCCTAAACGTACTTTTGGCATTTCATCTATCTTGTTATATCAATCGAATGTTTGTCTCCTCGGTCCATGCTATATATTAGTTTTACCTGTGTTCTTTTTGTAAATATTTATTGATTTTTTGCTTAGAAAGCGGTGCTTTATTAAATTGTATTCTTCTTCATTGTTCCGGTGCTAGGTTAAGTATTGCCTACTCTTTTCTGGTTCCAGGTTTTTTCTTTTGCATGTATTTTAGAGTTATAATGTCGCAAGATGTGGGCAAGTGTGGGGACAAGAAGATCTCATGAGACACACACACACACCACATACTTAGCAGGGTGAAGAAGGGACCTTCCTCCTCCACATCTTCTGTGGACGACCTCCTTCGTTCCCAGGAGAGGTCTGGATCTCTTCCCATGTTGGGGAAGATTTCTACCCCTGTGGTAAGAATGTTCTGCAACCTCCGTAGTTTGGAGGTCACCTAAGGGCCAAGGATCTCTGACGCTCATTACAATGCCGTCGTTGCTGATGTGGGATTGATCCTTGATCCATCACAGGGGGAGAGAAAACACATGAGAGCGAATCGCGCCTTCTATTTAGGGGCAAGTAGCATCCACTAAAAGTCTGTGTTCCGGTGACTGATATTAGTGACTCTCACCTTCCTGAGAGAGACCATGTTGGTGTTAAGAACAGACAGAAAGTTTCAGCTAATAATAGACCTTTCCGCCTTAAACAGATTTCTTCGGGAAGAATGCTTCAAGATGGTAACTACTAACTCGGTCAGGAGCACCATATGGCTCGGCGACTGGGCGGTCTCTGTCGATCTTAAGGACGCGTACAATTACATCTCAGTCTTCCCTCCACACAGAAAATACCTCTGGTTTTGTCTCGACCAGGCGATATTTCAATTTCGAGCTCTTCCGTTTAGCCTCGACTCCGCCCCCGAGCTTTTACCAGGGTGATGGGGCGTAGGTGCAGCCCACTTGAAGTCGTTAGGAATCCCCATCCTCCAGTAGTTTGACAACTGGTTGATGCACAACGTTCTCTGAGATTCTCTTTTGAAGGAACCGTCTTTCTTTTGGTCCACGGTGATCAGTTTCGGTCTTATCCCAAACATAGATAAGTCAGATCTCATCCCTCGATATGACTTCTTATATGTGGGGGATGAATTTTCTTATCAACCTAGAGAGAGATCGTGTTGCTCTGGACAGGATCGACCAAATTATGTTCATCATACCGGCTCTTCTGGCCAAGACCTCGTTGTCGGCTCACTTTTACATTTCTACTTCTTTTTTGAGTGCAAGTCTGGAACCTTTTCTGATGGAAAGCCTCAGAGCAGATCACTTTTCATTTCCGGGCAAGAGGAATATCATGGCGGACAGTCTGTCCAAAGGATACCGTCTGGTCATCGCGGAATGGTCTCTTCACCAGTCGCACCAGAGTAACTTTTACAACTGTGGGGGAGACTATTGGTGTACTTGTTTGCTATGAAATTGGATAACAAGCTCCACTTTTATGTTTTGAGTACAAGACCAGAGGTCTTGGCAGTGGTGACTTTCAGTCTCAAGTGGGATTGTTTGTATGTGTACGCCTTCCAACCTTTCAAAATAATTCCTCAGGTCCTCCACCAAGGCAGGATCTCCACTGCCTTGCTCATCCTGGCAGCCCCCCCCCCCTGTGGCCTAAACGGTCGTGGTGCGACGATCTACTCATGCTGCAAATAGACTGACCCAGAAGATTAAAGCAGGAGAGGGACCTGCTGTTGCGCCTGGCTCATCTCAAGCAATCAGTCTGCCAGGACCAGTTTTCAAGCAAGCTGCTAACTGCATCATCCAGGTTAGGAGGCAAGGTACTTCCAGGGTTAGAATGCAAAGTGAAGAATCTTCTGCGATTGGTACAGTACTTTGATTCTAGCTGTCCCCCTTTGAGAGCAGTTACAGATTTTCTTGTCATCCTTTCGAGGAAAGAGAATGTTCCGTGTCCACTGTTAAGGACTACAGAGCAACCCTTTATAATACTCTCAAACTCTCTAGTTGTTTCGCCATTGGGTCGGAATCTCATCTTTCTGATGTCATCAGGTGTTTTAAGCTTCAGAGAGCGGTATCTCGCTAACTAATGCATAGATGTAATCTTTTGTGTGTTCTTTGGGCTTTGTCAAGATCCCCTTATGAACCCTTGAGTGAAGATTCCTTTGAGAATCTTACCCTTAACACTGTTTTCGTAGCAAGGAGAAGGAGCGATCTTCACGCTTGTCAGTGGAAAAGGGTTGTTTATAGTTCAACAATAATTATGATTCGGCTTGTCTTCTTTGCCAACCTGGGATTCTGGCTAAGAATCAGCTACCTTCATTAGCTCTACTTCCTATTGAGATCCCCAGTCTCAGTTGTATCTATGCTGGGGATGCTCAAAATAGGCTCCTTTTTCCAGTTAGGTTCTTAAGGTTCTATTTAACTTCTTCTAAAAGGAGAAGGAAGTGTCGTTCACACCTCTTCCAACCTATGAAAGGTTCCTCTAATATTTGGCAGCTACTATTGTTAGGTGGATTGTCCTCACTATCAAGAGAGCTTATCAGTCTCTCAATGGGAGGGACCTTCTTTCATGAGAATTAAGGCTCATGAAGTTAGGGCTGTTGCTACGCCTTAGGCCTTTTTAAATCACACCTCTTTGGATGATGCTATGAAAGCCACTTTTTGGCAGTCTCTCACTACCTTCTCCTCTTTTTACCTTTCATCTTTGGCACATTAGAGCGAAGGCATTTTTTCGTTGGGCCCTATAGTGACGGCACAACAGGCGGCCCAAACTTCTACCAGCTTACAATAGTGAACAATCCTACCATAAAGGTAAGTACAATAGGTTTGTACCAGACTTGCTGAGGCCATCAGCCTCCCTCCTAACTGGTAAATTCAGCAATATTGATTATGTAATACTTACCTGCTACTATCGCAAATACTCCTTCTTCCCACACTGCTCTGATATCCTGTAGTCTAGGTCCAAGTCAAAAGAATATTGTATTCCTTATGTTCGCTGTGACTAAGGAGTCAGACTGGGATCATGTTTTTTCAATGCTAGCCCTCCAATACTATTTGGAGGAGGAAATGATTAGCTTTGACTAGGGACTATGAGTCCCAGAAAAGGAAAGCAATGCAAAAACAGTAGGTAATTATTACATAATTAAAATTAGTTTTACCCCTATATTTTATGAAATGCTAGACTTATGAAGGCTTTGACCAATTATACTTCTTTGTTGAGCCTGACTTGGTAGAAGCTGAACACAGCAATCACTATTGGCATCTCTACATCCATGCATCCATTCACATCCTAGATTAAGGTCAATGTTAGAACATTTTAGATTAAGCTCAGTGGTAAAGTGTTTTATTTTGTACCTAAATAAAAAGAAGGCTCCACAAAACGGGGTATCATTTTTTGTTTCAAGTTGCTGTTTTTATTTTCTTTGTTGTTGTTGTTGTTCTTTGTTTGTTTGTTGTTTGTTTTGTTACATTCAACTATATTTAGATACCTTTTCATAGCCCAAGCAATCCGGAACAGCACCATGAATTATTGCAAGTTACTGTTGACGGAAGAAACATAGCAGACTCTAATGGTGATATATTTCCCAAAACTAGGATACAGGAGGGTTTTGTCCCGAACAATCCTAGACATTTCCAAATCATTATAATGCCCGTTGAACAAATGAGAGACTATATTGGCAAACTGATTGGAGAAGGAGGTTTTGGAAAAGTTTACAAAGGTATGAATTTTTTGCTTTTTACATGGGAGATTTGATATTATTTACTCATTAAGTAAAATAAAATTTAAGTAAAATCTATAGCAATTTTAATCCCCATACCTGATCTTGTTATGTAAGAGATAGATAGAACAGTAAACTTTGATCTAAATTTGCTTCCAGAGTTAAGAGTTTTGGGTGTATATTGTACAGATTTTATTAGTTTCATAGATCATTGCCTTTTATAATCAGTATGAAGCTGGATGTTTCATTTGGGAATGTTTTGATCATAGAAGTTTGAATTGATGTGAGACAGACCCTACAGGGCTGAGGAAATATTGTTTTTATTCACTTGTTCCAAACAAGTGACTTTTAAACATCAATTGTCCTGCAGAATTCTTACTTGTTTATGTGTTTGAATAATGTAGAAAATACAAACAGTTGTTATACTAAAACACCATAGATATTCTCTATTTATTTGGTTACGTACTTCATAGAACCATGAGCTGCAAAGTGATCATCTCTTCAAAGCCATATGACATCTTTGATCATTACAGCCAAATGAGGCTGAAATACACACAACATTGCCAGCAGGCAGTGTCTCACACTTTGGCTAGCTAGGAACTGTTCTTTTGAATGTTATACAGTAGTAGGTAAGCCTGCTGATTTTTCTGTTGAAATTACTGGCATGTACTGAACTTAATAATTTAGTTGCAAACACAATGAATTTATCTGAGAGATTATTTTACATTCTTTCTGTGAATCAGTCAGAAATCTGCAGTTGTCCAACTTGCTCTCTTTCACTCAAATTAACTTGGTCCGAACAAACAATTCTCAATAAGGACCAGAAATCTTACTGGTAGATATGTTACCCTTGATTGAAGTTTACAGATTTTGGGGTGAAAAGGTTAACAGATAAACGGTCTGGGTCACAAGGACCAACCAAAAGAAAATGAATTCAGTGCAATAACTTGTATTCTACTTAACATGCCTTTACAAAATCTGATACTTTTGATATTTTGTAAATGACAATACAAGATATCTCTTGAGTATAGTGTCCAAAGATCCCAATAAATAATGATTTTCATGGATGAAACTGAGTTCCACTAAAAATACCTTAACCAAACCATATACATATGATGCTCTTGACAATATGAAGAAGCCTGTTGATTTGGCATCCAACAGTTAAATGTCAGGTCAATACAATATGTCAAATGGACAGTTTTACCTAATAACTCGCTATGTACTGGTGGATTGTCCTTGATGAAAGGAAGCAGCCTGATTATATTTAACGTCAAGATCACCATTACCCGCATCATGCTAGTTATGCTGTGTAACCATTTACATCACTTAGTTTATCTTCTTTCTTTTAGCAAAGATACCGAACGAAGAAAAATGCAAGTTTGCGATTAAAAAAATCGAGATCACAGAAGAACTCTTCCAGAAATCCTACGAGAAGGTACTCTTACATTCCATAAAATTTCGGTTATATCATCTATAATAATAACAAAAGATGCAAGAGACAATTGTAGGATAGAAGCAATATATTGTAGGTTAGAAGTAAATTAATAATACTGTAATTAACCTATATAACTGCAGCCTCCAAATTGCTGGACACCATATTTTCAAAATATACTTATTTTTTTTTTTTGTATTTTAGTTTATATATATATATATATATATATATATATATATATATATATATATATATATATATATATATATATATATATATATATAAAGGGCGATGAAAAATGAAAAACTGAAGTAGAAAGGTACATTAAGGAATAACAGGAATAGCAGGTTTATTTACTCCAGCGACATATAAGTAAAACAAGATAGTTACTTTTTTATATATACGTGTGGTTATACAAATGTTAAAGAACATGTAAGGGATTTACCGACTAATAAGTACTAAGAAATATTTAGCAGAATATGAACAAACCTACATACATTATTGAGTTGAACAATATTTTTCACACTTGTAAGCGTGATAAATTTTATCATATTTGGTCATATTTGGTCCAGTACAAAAGTATTTTTTCAAGTGACACTTGCATTGTTCATCAAAATAATGACATTCATCACCGATTTCCCCACTACTACATAATATACATTTCCTGCCATGTCTAGGTATTCCTTCCCAATGTCCCTTTTGTACAGGAAATCTATGATTACCTGTTAAAAACTTTGTAAGTCCTTTATAAAACTTTCTTGGCGAGCTTAGTAGGATATTTTCTATTCCAACTCAATTGTAAATAAAATATTAGTTGTCCCTTTTGATGAGTCATACATATCGTATTTTCATGTCTGTATATACTGGTCAAATAGAACTTGTGTACATTGTGTTACCAAAGATTGTTTTCAGAAAAAGAATGTGATAACCAAACATAATTAACTTCTAAGTTTTCTATGGTATTTTTATACTACAAATCCACTGCTTGACAAGTATCTACATAAAATCAATGATTTTTTACTCTTTCCCGATTTATACTTTTGAGCATAAACTAACCATCTGTGTTTTAATATGTAAATAAAAGGATATCGACCTAACTCTCCATAGATTATATATTTTGGAGTGGATTTTTTTTACACAGATTATAGAACTTAAAAATCAAGATATACTATTTTAATAATGTCTATATTTTCATATCCCCACATTCACAACCGTATGTAAGAAAGGTAGAATAGTCTGATCAAACATTTTAAACATTCAACTTGTAAATTCAAATTATAAATGCGTTTGCGTAACAAAACAATGCTTTGTTGACTGTACTGACAAAGTTCCTTTTAACTGAGGTAACGGTGTCATTTTTTTCAAAAGAGGAAACTCAAATGTTTGTACTTATTTACCATGTATATGTTCTTATTATTAAATATAAAATGATGTCTTTTTTCTACCCTTTCCAGAAACTAACATTTTTTTCTTTTCAACCTTGACAGTCAGTTTCCAGGTTTTACAATATTCAGAATAACAATTAATGATCTTTTGCGTGTCTTTTACATTGATATAAATTAATACAGTGTCATCTGTATATAGAAGCAGTGATACATTTAAATCCATATAAATCATATCATGAATAACTATGTCTAAATTGTAACTTTTAAGACAGGTCTCTAAATCATTCAAAAAAATTGAAAACAATAATGACGATAAGTTTTCTCCTTGCCAAACACCTGTATCACATGAGAAAAATCCTGAATAATTACCACTAACATTAACATTGTATATATATATATATATATATATATATATATATATATATATATATATAATTTTAAAACATTTCACCGTGACTCCTGTAGAAACAATTTGGTTCAAAGCTGACTCTCCAAACATTATCAAAGGCTTTATTAAAATCTATAAACGTGTAAAATAACTTTTTCTTGTTTACAGTTAGAAAATCAATCAGTACATCAAGTATCATAACATTGTCCGTCATGGAGTACCCACTCCTAAAACTTTGATAATAAATTACTTTCTTCTAAACACTGATATATTCTTTTATTAAAGAAGGCAGTAAACATTTTTTTCCAAAACAACTTTATAGTGTTATAGGTCGATAGATTTAGGGATCCAATTTACAAATTTTACTTTTATATACAGGTTTTCACCATTCATCAGGAATTAGTCCTTTATCACAGATTATGTTGAAACCTTTCACATATATTGATATCACGATTGATTCAGTGGTCTAATATATTCATTGATTATCCCATCATACCCTGGTGCTTTACTATTTTTAAATGATTTTATTATTGTATTTTCTGTTTTATCTCATTTCGGTCATCTTCTCATTTATTGGTGCGTTTCCAAAAACAGACCCAGTAAAGAAATCAAAGGAAGCATCAGAATTATCAGCATTGTTGCGGTTTTTAAAAAGATTAAAAAACAGTGTCCCTAATAAGTCTCTAAATTTTTCTAGAATCTTTGTCTGTATGTTTCGGATTTTTTCAAATGCCTTACCTTTATACTGAGCAAAGTGTTGTCTTGTAACTAAGTTATCATGCCTGCTTGCTTGAAGCATATTTTGTCAACAATTTGCATTGCTGCTAATGACTAAGCTTTTTTGACCAAGTGGAATTTTGTTTTCGCAGTTCTACATTCTTTGCCGAACCACATTAGATCTGTAAAATGTTTTGTTGCGTTAAAACTTGTATCTAAAACATAAATCTGCACTTGCAGGGAAAACTGAGCTGATTTCACCAACAATACTATTTATAGATTCCTTTATATTTGCACTTTCAAGCACCGTATTCAAGTGTTCGTGTTTTCTGTCTAAAGAGGCTACTTCAATATTGTCTATGAAGATTTGGGTTTTGTCTGATATCCACTTTCTAGTTTTTTTTTTAAAATATATATTTCATTATACTAAGGCACTGATACATGTTTACAATTAATTAAAACTTGCAATGCATTATGTACATCCAATAATAACGGAGAAAAATCTAAAATGTCAAAATCATTTATCAAAGAAAAACCACTTACTTGTGATAAGAGATAATTTTTATAACGCTTTAAGGAATGCTATCCAGTACTCAGTAACTAGTGATTGAGTAGTCAACTGCCTGGCGTTGAAAACCGCTTTGATTACCATAATTATCACGGGATTAACTGAAGATGTTGTCAATAGGCAACAGTAAAAAGAGTTAACGTCCTCAACAACTGGTGATCAAGCACTTCCCTTAACAGAGCAACCCGCGAGCTTGTTTAAGTTAATGATAAAGGAAAAGCAACCTTTCATCTTCAAACAGTTGGCAGAATTAATTAATGAATCACTTTGATAACTGTAAATTCAATGGTCATCGGTGTTGCATCCAGCCAACATGTGATTGCATGCTTCTTTTATGTTTACTGCTGGAGAGCGTACAAAGAGAGACAAAGCAGTAATGCCCATCAATTCATATTCTCTCTAAAGTGAATTCACTTGTGTGATATAGGAGGCGCTCTACAGATAGTATGTACTGCCGAGAGAGTGACAGGTGTAAGGTGAAGTTGTTTGAATTTGCAACATGCACAATGAAGAGATTGTTGGCATACTTCTATGCTATTTTCAAGTATTGTGGCTGAAATTTCTTTACATATTAATCTTGAAATTGTATATGATCTAAGCATACAGCTGAAGAAAATAAAATGGCTGCACCCATGTGCTCGAAAAATCAGACTGAATCAGTCCAAAGTAAACTATTTTAGCAGTTATTAAAACAGGGACAACTAATTTTGCCAGAGTAGGCAATACCAGCTTTTGAAAGTACAATGAATGAATTAAAAAATATGTATAAATTAAAAAAGTTAACGGCTCTTTTTTTCACAATTTACCTTTGAAATCCAGGAAGTGAAAATGACCAAGCGGAGCTAGCAGTTTTTTGAGAGGTGCACATCTGAAGTAAGACCAAGCTGTACACTCTATAACCCAAATTGCACCCATCTATCATATATCAAAATAAAGAAAATTAAAAGTTCTTTTAATAATACCTAAGATATAAAAGGTCTTTTTTAATAGCCGGGACAACCAGTGAGGAAAGCCTGGGAAATTCTTTTTCTTTAAAAATGTAACCGTATGCAAAATACGAAACCGAAAGAGCGCCGCCATAGACCAGGGTGTTTAAAGATGGCTTCTTTTATATTTATAGCTGGCGAACATACAAAGGGAGACGAAGCAGTCATGCACATCAATTCCTATTCTAAATAAAATGGATTAACTTGTGCGATATATGGTGTTTAAATATGAGTGTGGATTATTATCTTTGTTTTCTCTGTTCCATTAAATTAAACTGGTTTGCACATGTTCTGATAAAGTGGTCAAGATCTCCGACACGTGAGTTTGACAAGTTCTTGCAGTCTCAATTTTATTCAAAGGCATATTTGTCCATAAAAACTTCATTTTGGATTTAGTCGGTTTAATCTTCATACATATATTTGGAATAGAAATAGTGGTATTCTGTAATTAAAGTTCCGAATCAGCCTATGTGATTTGCTGCCATTTCATATTTGGAGTAATCATTCCCATATTTAGAGATTTAGTGTCGACCAAGCAATTTTGAATAAAATATGGAATATCTTTGAGATTTCAGAGGTAAGATAATATGAATAGACGATAAATTCTGATGTCAAAGACAATCTTTACGTTTTATATATATTAGAATTGGGTCGCATTAGTAGGCAGAGTTTCTAGTCAGTCTTATCACCAATGACTGTAGATGTACACAATCAACAGCCTGCCATAGTTTTACAAACAGAAAGAAAAACAAACACTAGAAATGCAATTAGAATTCCTTATTTGTAAAATAACATTGAAACATTATCATGTAAATGTTCTTTATCGGCAAGAAAGGATGCATTGCAACCTAGTTTGCCTACTTAAATATTGTACTTGCCAGGTAGATCGATACACAATCGTGAAAATAAAGATATTAATTTTTCAAATAAAAACGGAAAAATTAATCATTTGTATTAGTACATGAATTTTATTCAGATAGAGAAAAAATTAATAATTTTTCAGTGTTCAGATATTTTAGTCAATAATAATAATAATAATAATAATAATAATAATAATAATAATAATAATAATAATAATAATACAAATATGGGCACTATCATGACCGTTCAAAACATTTTGTTATTGCTACTTATTTTGAACAGATGGTCATATCTGCACGAAATTTTCACTTAAAGACTTCTTATATAGTCTTATATAGTCAGGTGATCCTAAATGAAATGATGACCACACCTCCAACATGGCCACCGGAATGGATGGTCATATCAACATGGGCTTGCATTAAACGGCTTTTTATGATAGCTAGCTATATCATAATAACAATAGTGCTAATTAGACCCCAAATGTGGCTGCCATGGAGGAATCTTGAAAAGCTTGTTATTGCTCATTCTCCTAAATGGAGAGTCATAGCAGCTTGGAGGTTTTAGTAAAAGGTTTCTTCGGATATGCAGTTAGGCACCAATGATCTCCAATATGACCATCATGGTAGCCATCTTGAAGATTGTTATATAGCTAATTCTGATATGGTCATATGGACATGGGGTTTTCACTTAAAGACTTTTGTTATGATATATGGTTGGTACAAAAACAATGGTACTGATTAGACTGCCATCATGATAGCCACGGTGGCAATTTTGAAAATCTTATCACTACTTCTCCTGATGGTATAGTCGTATTGACATCGTATTTTGACTAAAACACTTCTCACTATATGTAGTTGGTCCTCAATGATAATGATGCAGATGTGACCTCCCTAAATGTAAAAAAATCATCACATCAATAGTAACTTCTCCTGAGCAGATGGTCATATTGAAAAGTTTTTCATTGCTCCAGAAAATCATTTCTCTTGCAAGAGGTAGTTATTTCTATATTAAAATGGCGGTGATCCAGACTTCAAAATGGCTGCCTGGACAGTTTCCTAAAAACTTTATATAACTACTTCTCTTAAACAGATGGTCATATCAGCATGGGGTTTTCACAAAACCAATATAGTAATATGTATGTATGTATGTATGTATGTATGTATGTATGTATGTATGTATGTATGTATGTATGTATGTATGTATGTATGTATGTATGTATGTATGTATGTATGTACAGAGTTCAACAGGACATATACTGAGAAGTAAATTTAGGTATCCCCTTAAAGGGAAATAAAGATAAAGCCAAAAATTGGTAAAATCCTTAAAAATACAGCAATGGTCGGTTATTCATCATCTGTCACCCGTCCATCTGTTAACACAAATTTGCTATCTCTGTTCCTCCTAAACTACTTTATACACACATTCATCCCAAGGCCTAGCTGGTCTTAAATGGTTTTAAATGAAAATGGTGTTGCTTAGACAGCCAATATGGTCACCATGGTGACCAGATGAAATTTTTGTTATCACTACTCCTGAACAGATAGACCAATCAACCTGGGGTTTTCACTAAAAGACTTCTTATGGTATCTAGTTGGTCCTAAATGAAAACAATGCCGAGCTGACATCCTACATTGTCACCATAGTGGCCACCTCGAAAATCTTAGTATCACTACTCTTGCATGAATGCTGACATTAACTTAAGGTTTTCACTGGAACACCTCTTGCAATATTTAATTAGTTTTCAATTAATGTCCTGTACCCACCTTCAATAATGTTGTTTGTTTGTGTTTTGTTTTCAAATCCCAAAGTCAAAAGAGTACATGATTAGTTATTTTATAATCATGTTCTAAGACACATAAATATTAGAAGTCTGTCCTACTGAATTAACTACAGAAACAGATTTCCTATGATGATCTTCATATCTTGTAGAACGTTAATACTAATTTACATTTTAGTCTCATTGCCAAAAAGTACTGTCCTTTTACCAAGCTAATTTATACCAAAAACATATTTTTTATTTCGAACTTTTTATTCACATTACTTTTTTAAGTATACACTTATATGTTCTGTTAATCACTAGATGACAGGATTTTAGAACTTGTATTGTACTGCTTTCTGACAACTTTACTATGCATTTACATGGTTTATACGTAAACAAATTGTTACAAGACAGCAAATTTGTCAAATATTGTATATAGAAAGGTCCCAATGAATAGCATACTTCAAGTGTGTTGGGTTAAGTAGCACGGTTCTTTTGTAGACTTGATGGCTTGATGAACATTATTTCATCATTTCTGAAGAATGAACAATATATTTAAAAAGGGGCCCACTTTGATATTGAGGATTGTTCAATGAATTTCAATTTGTTTTTAATCTAAACATAAGACATTCACCATAAAATTTGTTTGCTTCCATGATGCTAGACAATAAATCCATGATTAAAAATAATAGTTCCCAGTTAATTTAAAGTTCTAAATAACAGAAAAATCTTGTAAAACATTTTAAAGCTGATCTTCTCAGCTTTTCTTGATAAAATGCTTATGTTTGGATATAAGAGCATGGTTCATCATCAGTTGTCATCATGGTATATTCCATGTGTCTGGATCCAAATAATGCAGTACGTAAGTACACCCATATGTATATATGTGAATAAATATGCATAAGATTGATTGTACCACTTTCATTTTCACGCTTTTTACGAGTTGTTTATCATTCTTTTAATTTCTTTTGAACTTGAACATAGGCATTCGTATGAATAGAACAGAACGTTTTGTATTTTGGAGATATGTTATAAAATCAGCTTTAATATATTAATATTATTCCTGCATTTTTTTACTGTTGCATCATTAGCCTATCTATCTGGTATAAATTTCAACAATTCAATGTTAGACCAAAATACTTTTATATAGCTGAAATGTTTAAGACCATTTGAGTATATTAAAGAAAAATACAAACACAGAATATACAGCCAAAACTGTATTGACTTTAAGTGTTCAATCTAAAAACTTCACTGAAAACATTCGTAATGCCTATATTGGGTTGAACATGGACAAACTAAGCCAAATAATTAGAAAATCTTGGTTTTCTTAGTCATACCTTGAGAAAATTCAAAGCATGACTGATTTGACAAGAAATTAGATAAGCTCAATATAAATGAATACTGAAAACTATGTAATTTTGTTATGATTTTTACACTTTCTAAGCAGGATTTTGTTGCCATGGCAACAAATCATTTGATCCCCTGCATGCTGAAATAAAGTATACCTAATACCCATCCAGTATCCACAACAAATTCCCCACTATAAAGACAAATTATTATTGCACAAAAAGCAAATTCAAAAGGGATGTGAAATTACTGACTTGAAGGAGAAATCCTGTGCAAATTAGGAAGTTCAAGCTCCGCACTGTAGTGCTGTAAAGACTTTCTTGATTTGGAAAGAATGACAAAAAATTCAGAGTTGGATGTCATTTAACAAGCATTCAATTAAATTCAAAAATATTGTACAGAAAATTATACTTCACTGTTCACAGGCTTACATAGGTAAAAATAAATAAATATTCTGTGAAGTATAGCTCGAATAAATAGGACATAGTAATGATAAATGTATCTTGAAATAATCACCAACTTTATAAGACTTCAGAAAATGAAGCCAAATAATGAGTGGAAAGATTATTTTATTTGCCTCAGAACATTTAAATGCTACCTTGTTCGTATGTGCCCTTTAGCATGTGACAAATGGAAAATTATTTCTTGAATTGTTCATATTTCACTAAACTTTAGATTTACGATCAACTTATGTTTCAAACGAGCATGAAATCAGTCTTGATATGCAAGTTATAATACACGTAACGATTTTAATTGTTTTTTTTTATATAATTTAAAGTGTTTGATTCACTGATGGAGGGACTCACTCTTGCATCAACTTTCTTGTGAAATTCAACAAAGTATGAACTATAATGATTTAACAATGATATGTGACATTAAATAAAGATTTAAAAGTGTTTAAACAGGTTTGTCTAAGGACGAAGCCTCAGTTTACCGTGATAAACATGCATTATCGATTAGCAGAGTTAAACAGAATTTGCCGTGCAATGTGACTGAATGCTGGCTGATTCGGTCTCATTCAGACCATGGCTGATTCGGACCAATTTATCGTTTGATTTGGACCAAATTACGGGCTGATGTGAACATCTAATTGCAAAACCATGTATCAATCGAGACAGAACATATTATTCATCAATTTTGGATTGAATAGCATGATTATAACGTTTCTTATTAATACTTATGATGTACATTTATTTAAATGCGCAGTGACCATAGTCCCATTTTCTACTGTTAGTTTTACTCAAGAAAAGCAACTGTCCAAAGTAAGCCACCCTTGAACATGTTGATAAAAAATATCAGCTGGAACAAGCAAACTTGCGTATTTAGAATCCTTCTTAACAGTTGCAACCAGGTTGTCATGGTGGCAGAAAAGGCTATGTCCTCTATGTAGCCTGTTGGACCCCTGCAACTCCAGAGGGAAACCTATTAAGATGGATTTCAATGTGCCACACACATATATTCCCTTGGATTCCAAAGTCCAGAAAAGCTCAGTGCTGGTTAAAGATATGTCTATGTAAATATGATGGATTTTCCAATTGAGCTTCTGACAGTGCTTTCACCACACTGGATGCCAGCACTTCCCCTCCGGTTTCATTAAACTAGTCCCTAAACTACTTGGAGGATTGCCATGAAACTTTACACACACACACACACACACACACATATTTATATCATGATCTCGTTGGTCCTAAATAAAATGGTGCTGCTCGACCATCCAATATGGCCACCACTCTGTCAATCTTAAGAACTGTTATATTGCCACTCAACATGAATGAATGAACCTATCAACACTGCTTTTCATTAATACATGCCTAGCATGATATCTAGTTGGTCCTAAATGAAAATGGTGCCGATCTGATGTCCAGTATGACCTCCACTGCAGCTATCTTAAAAATATTGTTATCGCTATTCCTCCTGAATATCGACGTGTAGTTTTCACTAGACGACTTTTAATGATGTCTAGTTCAGACTGAATGAAAATGATGCAACCATCTTGAGAATTTTGTTATTGCTCTCTTATGATGTCTAGCTGGGCCTAAATGAAAATGGTGCCACTCAGATATTTAGTATGGCCGATGTGGTGACCATCTTGATAATTTTGCTATTGCTACTCCTCCTGAATGGATGGTAATCTGAACATGAGGTTTCACTGAAAGACTTCACATGATGTCTGCTTGGTCCTAAATGAAAATGGCGCCACTCAGAGATCAATATGGCTGTCACAGCAGCCATCTTGAAAACCTTGCTATTGCTACTACTTCTGAATGGATGGTGATATCAACATGTTGTTGTTACTTTAATAATTCTCATTGTGTCGAGTTAGGCCTAACTGAAAATGGTGCTGATCTGACATCCAATATGACCACTATGGCAGCCATCTGGAAACTTTTCCTATCGTTGCTCCTGAATGGAAAGTCATATCAACATGGAGTTTTCACCGCAATTTTTCTTATCATCTCTAGATGGTCCCAAATGAAAATAGTACTGGTCTGGACTGCAATATTGCCACCACAGTGACCATGTTGACAATCTTGTTACTACTACTCCTCCTAGCTGCGCGGTCATATCGGCATGGCGTTTTCACCAAAAGATTTATTGTGAAATACAGTTGGACCTAAATGAAAATGGTACCGATCTGACATTTAGTATGTCCGCCATGGCTGTTATCTTGAAAATCTTGTTATCGCTACATTTCCTCAACAAAACGTTGTATCGACAGGACGTTTCCAGAAGACATTTTATGATATCTAGTTGGGTCTAAATTAAAATCATACCGATCTGACATCCAACTCATTCAGGATCTTATCAAAATAAAAGATGTGTGTTAAATTTCGTTAAAATCCTGTTATTGATACTTCTCCTAGATCTATGGTCATACCAGCATGGAGTTTTTACCAAAAGATTTCTTATGATATTTAGTTGGTCTAAAATGAAAATATTTCAAATCTGACGACCTATATAACCACCATGGAGGCGATCTTGAAATTGCTGTTATTGCTACTCCTCCAGATTGGACGTTAATATTCATATTGGGGTTTCACCAAAAGACTTCGTATGCTGTCTTGTTGATTCTAAATGAAAATGGTGCTGATCTTGAATCGAATTTGGTTGCCACAGCGCCTAATTTGAAAATCCTCTTAAGTTCTCAAAAATATCAGTGATGGTTTCAACACTTGGCAGTTAGAAATAAGAAATGTTCTTATGTTGAATTCCTGGAAATTCATTTTGACCAGGAGAGAGTCAATCCCTTCGAGGGACTCTTGTTTGCATATATTGAAGTACATTTATGATAAACGTTTCTGTAGCATCACTTAAATGAGCAATAATTGTTGGATTTGAACTCAATTTAGCATGCATCTTTATCCTGATGACACTTGAATGACTTTGATTTCCAGAATTCCACACCATTTAGAGGAGTTTTGGCCCCAGATTCCCATCATTACAACTTTTGTTTCTACACCATAACTTTACATCGGATTATTTGGTTTGAGCCAAATTTAACACACATTTTGTATCTTGATAAGATCCTGAATAAGTTAATTCCCATAACATCTCTTACAGGAGTTATAGCCACTGATCATCTATCCTCCTGACTCTGGTTTATGCAACTTTATTTTACCAAGGATAATGATGTTCGATTTCAGCCACATTTGGCATACAGCATTCTGTGTCATGGAAATGGACCATTCAAATTTAAATTTGGTTTTTCTTACAATGACAAAGATAATGTTTAATTTTGGGTCGATGTCAATGTTACGAAGGTAATGAGTCGACTCCGAATTTGACTTTTTGTTTTTACACTACGCTGATAGTGATGGTTTTGCTCGATTCTATTTCTAACAATAGGAGATGCCTACTTATGGTAATACATAAAGTTTATTAAAATCTGAATTTGCGTTTTTTATGCAGGAAATTGACAATGGGAGGATCCTCCACCCCTTCATCAACCCCATTATTGCACGTGCTGAAAGCCGTCCAACCATGTCAGAAAAAGGGTAAGTAATTGTATGTCTCCTTTTTGTTTCACCCGTGTAAGCATGGTGAAACATATAGATCACTTTCATAGAAGCGATGGATTCTGCAGAATACACGTGCACATAGTAATGGGTACTAGAATTAGATTGTAGTGGATTACCTCATTGAGAATCCTTTTTTAGACTTAATTTTACTTGACACACAAGGTTTTGGCAATTCTCCATGATTTCTTATGCGATTTTAGATTAGGGAATGAAGTACAATGCTCATGTAGCATTACTAAAGGGTATATCGATTACCATATACATTTTTCAAAGGTCAAGATCACTGTCGAGCATAGCTAAGATGTGTTGCCTCTGAAGCCATACTAGATATTTGGATGAAAAGTAATGCAGGAGTAAGCAATATTACTAAATTGATAAAAGAAAGTTCCAAAATTGGATATTAATTTAGGGCAGTAGCTTTTCGCAGATTTTTGCCCCTACATCTAATGGATCAAACAGTGTCATTTGTTTAATTAATTACTGCTTTTATACAAAAACAAAGCTAATGCATTTTGTTAACACATTTTTTGCACGGATTGATTCCATGAACATGCTGGGGGTGGCTGTGGCATCACAGAACGGTCGAACCAGACAGCCTTTACAAAGTAACATCTTTAACCTAAAGACATTAACGACTGTGACTTTACCTGTAATGACGTACTCATGTTTTGGATCCTTCTGCATTGAACCTTGAATTATGTTCTCTTGAGAAGCTGGTAGTCTGGTTTGGTAGATGTTGCTTCACACAAATTTGGATAGTCACTTGATTTCAGTTTATAGTCAGCACTCATCCATACCCGGTTTTCCTTATGTTTTACAGATAAAAGTATGAGCGTGATGAGAGTCACAATAACTGGACAACTAAGTATTTAGTATTATATTCAATCGAGAGTTTCACCTTTATATCGTTCTTTGTAGAGTTCATGAGATACTTTGACAGTAGGTAACAATGGATATCAAATATATACTGGCCATGATATGTTCAGGCAGTAACAATTTGCATTAATAGATTATTCATTTGCAACATTGTTTTATGCAAAGATATTATTTGAAACCTATTTGTTGTGGTTTGGAGTTTGTTTCATGCATTTTTTAGTGGCATCTCATTGCTTTACAATACAGTCCATACATGTACATTTTATTTATGATCCTTTGGAATGAGAGAGAGAGGGAGAAAAAGAAAACAAATTAAATATGGAAGGCAGATATATTTCCTAAATGGGAAAAGCAAGCAGGGCCTATCCGAATAGATCTTTGATTACAGGCTTAAAGAACATTATAAGGAAGGCTTGGGCCCCTTGTTTATGACACTTTTGCCAACATGGGCTGACTAAATAATTTCTTAGAAGTTTGAATCACTTTTAATTTTGTTTTTGGTTATCAATGTAGAACAATAACATCTTCTGTTTGTATACACTTAAGTGACAAATGTAGACAAGGTTTTCAAACTCATCATCATCATCATTATATTGCTATAACTGATGATGCTAAAATTTATTGATCTGAATTAATCATTTGATCATTTGGTGTTTTTTTCAGAGATCAAAATTTACTTTTCTAAATTATTCTTTAAGTGCTATTTATCTCAAGGGTTTTATATTTATGTTTTGTTTTTTTCTAAATTAATAAGAAAGTGTTTTACAATGAACTATAATTTCACTGTTAAGCAAGAATTTGAAGAAGCTGACTGTATTTTTAGAACCATGATATTAATAATAATAATAATAATAATAATAATAATAATAACAATAAGAAGAAGAAGACAAATAAATCAATAAATAACTAAATAAATAAATCAATAAATCAATAAATAAATAAAATTTCACAAAGAGATGTTTTGTGGATTATGCTCATGAATCGTTCTTATCATATAATCGATTTTGGAATCAAGTATTTTTTAATGAAATTGTTGATAAATGTAATTATTAAAAACATAGTTTGAGCATGAAGGAAAGATATGAATAATTTGAGAACAACATCACAAGACTGATATGAAAATTTCAGTTAGCATATGATTTAAATATTTGATTTTAACATATATTCCATTCATTTATAACCTTTTCCTATATACAATTTAAACCTTCCAGTATAACATATCTTGATATGAAAAATTATTCTAAAGATTATGAGGATTTACTGGTGACTACCGTTCTAAAGTATATATAACTTTTCTTAATTAAGATTTGTAAATATGTCAAAATGAAGCATTATATCAAACAATAAAAAAGGCAATCACTGAAAAAGAAAAATATTGATGATAGCAAAAATCAATTTTACTCCAAATATTGATAGTAAAACGTTTATTAACAATGACTGTAAAAATTATGAAAATAAAATTGGTGTTATATATTGCAACCGTAGATAGGTCATTGAATATCTCACATATAATTGTATCATATTGACTTTGATTTGATTATCTATTTAACTGCCAAATAAACACCTTAATTAAGTAAATTTCAAAAGTTACTATATCTAGTTTAGAGATTGTTTCTTTGTCGAGCAATCAATTAAGATGTCGCCAACTAAGTTTAATTCAAAGGTGACTTGGTTTAGTTTACAAATTGTGTCTTTGTCGGACCATCAATAGAGGTGTCACCAACCAAGTTTGTTTGGTCGTTGTGTATTCTCAGTTGTTTAAATACTCTTTAGTCACTCTATAGCCACAAAGCACAAGACAAACGAGGTGTGAAAGCTTATCTCCGGGACTTGTCAAAAATCTTATAATTGAACGATTGCCCCAGGGTCAGCAATATACATCAGTCTCTCACACCACGTTTTTAAAACAATTTTGTGCTGCGGTGTGTCAGTGCAACGTACCTTTAGAACAAAATATATGAAACCCAGGCCAAACTTTACCAGCAACAACTACGTACGTTTATTATCATCCTTCAAAACTTATTTGGGGACCTGATTAAATAAATACCTGTCAGTTTGGTTTTATGTATTTTTGAAATAGTAGTTCTGCTTGTTGTCAATTATTGCTTAATTTGTAAAAACAGTAGAGTGGAATAAAATACTTTTGTTGGGTGAAACCCTATGGTATAGTGTTTAATTTGAAGGAAAAGATGATTTTATAAAAAGTATTAGTTTGCGATAAAACCAGTTAATTATGGAAGGATAATACTAATACTAAAGAAGCAGCAAATCTGGAACCAAAAATGACACCTTTCCGGTACAATGTTTTAATGTTAAATTTCACAAAGATATGGTGCCCATTAATTTTTAGCACACACAGATGAGATCAACCAGTCGTAGTCAGCTGAGCCAGTCATGCACACTTGATCGGTTGAATAGAAACAATATTTGCACGATTACCGTAACTGAGTATGGTAGCTTACATCTTTATTGTTTATAAAGGCATTTATTAAGTTCAGTGCAGTGGCGTGTATGATTCGAAACCAAGAACTGTATTTGATTTAGCGTGAGTGTAATGATGAAATGATGTCAATAAGGCCACTCCATGCGAACATTGAACAAAATATCTGGGTACTGTGTTTGTTGTTATATTTTCGATGTCACATGTTAATGAGTTAGGCATTGAACATTTTCAAGGCAGAAAACATTGAAATTACTTATGCGTGGCAGCAGTTTAAAATAAATGTAGGCAAAGTGACAATTAGTAAACTGGTCTTGTGCAAAAAAGGGTGTTCTTTATTTGCTTCATTTTGGTAATGCTAACGGCTTGTCAGTGTCCAATGAAATTATACATATTTCAAATATAAATAAGAACGCAAATGAAAATTAAATATGTTAATTCATTTGTCAAACAGTTTATATGAACGTAATTTATACCAATCCCATCTTTTGAGCCATGAGAGTAGTCCCCTAACAACCAGTAAATCTCTACCATTACGATTGATATAATTGGCTGATTGGCAAGTTGGAAAAAAAAAAGACCTTGCGCATGTATTGCGGCAAAATGGATATAAATCCACACACAATGTAAAATTTCAGTAGAAACATAAGCATTTCATGCTGTCAGAGTCAAGAAGGCTTTAAATAGATATGTACATAAGGATACATTGTAAATATCTTAAACATTTTTACTGAAAATATATAATCTTCGTAAACAGCAAAATATTTTGAAACTAAAATTTTAAGAGTCTTGACTTAGTTGAGAGTTTTTGATCTTGAGAGGTTTCACAAGATATAATATCTGAAATATTTGTTTGACAAACAACTTAGTGAGTACCTGACATTCGTATTTAAATAAGATGAACAGTTATGCTTTGATAACAATCCAGTATGATTATGCATTAAGTTTTGTATGCCCTTGCATATATCCCACATCTCCACCACCGTCGTGTGCATTCAGCCCTACACCTGTGATGTGCTTTATGCAGATATGGGCATTTGACTTACAAAATTGATGGCTTAAGTTGACTGGTTATGCTGTCTTACGCTACCAGTCGATATTCAACACTTAATATATGATAACGAGTCATACCACATGCATAGCAACTGCTTCCCCAGAGATGATTTGCGAAAATGTTCACTTTTTCAGAGAAAATCATCACAATTAATGAATCAAAGTCAACTGAAATTGTGCAAAGAGGTTTCTCTTTCTTCATCCATTCCACCAGTTTGATAAAAAAAATACTTGTGGAAAGAAATTAGAACATAATAAAGCCAACAGTATAGGCATTATGGCTTTATATAACCATATTTTTAACAGGTTGTAAAAGCCAAAATTTGTTCATTGAACCCTGTGGTAGGAGCATGTATAGCGTTAGTCCATTTGTAATATGTACATACTTACCACTGGATCTTTCAATGGACTGTGTTGTCATTTGATAGAGAATATTGAAATCAAGTGAACATCATTCTCTCATTGTGAGCTATACAGTTTTACCAGATTTATGACTCTTTTTTATGTTCAATTTATATTCAGTATGTAATAATTTTTATGTGCACAACTAGTTATACAACTTTTGAGAAATTGCCCTGAAACTTGGCAAACATTATTGACTTAAGATGAACATATACATATAATCCCCCCTCCCCCCTTACAGAAATAAGTTATTCTGACGTATAAGTGATATATGCTTGGCTCATATGGGACTTATAGGTCACTTATCGTTCGTTTATACCTTGAATATGCAATGAAGTAAGTGAAATGTTAGTCTGCATAAGTACAGTAAAAGTGCAAACAATATTGATCCATGCTTTACCTACGTTTCACTTACAAGTGACCTATAACTCATTAATAGGTGGTAAAAGCCTTTATCAGTTGAGTATAAGTGAACTGTATAAGTAATGTGAATAGTCACTTATAAGCGTTTTATAAGTAACGAGTATAAGTGATCTATAAGCAACATATAGGTTCTTTTTTCTGAAAGAATTGTCATCGCGCTCTGAAGAGTTTTTCTGGAGTTTAAACCTTTGTTTGGTGTTTAATGCATGTAATATATCTGATAATTCTTTTCTGGACAATCAATCTCACAGATTAAATATGATGAATAGTGCTGACACTTGGCACGCATGACTGACATCGGGTGAACATATGTATATAGGTTTCTTACTTTCTTAGCTCACCTGGTTGTAAGACAAATTGCACTTATGATATGGCCCTGTGTCCGTTTTCCATCTGTTCGCTAACATTTGCTTCTTGCCACTCTGAACACCATGTTTAGGATCCAATTTTGATCAAATCTGGAATACAGGTAAATGACTCTCAGGGACCCGAGCTTGCGGGTCAAATACGCGTGAAATTCTCAAAGAACGCACCGTTTCTCCGTGTAATGCATTGCCGTGGCCCACCAAATATTCCCCTTATGACGCTCCCCTTTTCATATTTTTGGTCAGCCATGTCCGATCTGTCGAATAGCTAATGGCCAGACTTAGGTAAACAGACAAAAAAATCTCTGATGTGATGACTTCAAAGCAACATATGTTCCATTGAATGTGTATATAAGCACCTGTGATTGTTCGGCAAATAAATGATGCCCTCTGTAGTTTTAACAGTATTTACATTAGTGACTTGTATGTAAATCATGAAATTAAAATCAAAACTTTCTAGAAGTTTGAGTTGGACAATGCTGTCCAATCATTAATATGCAATAATAATAATAATAATAATAATAATAATAATAATAATAATTATAATAACTGCTATTTCAGTACACATTATTTAGACTAGGGCAAAATAGCATCAGTAGACACTTTTTATAAGAGTGCAGAAAAGTACTTTGACTTGTAAAAATGAGCCAGCAAAATCTGTTTTCACATTTTGGGATACGGACTTGTGATGAAAAATACACTACTGCTAATAAAAGGCAAATACAAATAATGACGGTGAAAGCACATATGAATACAACACAGAGAACTCGGACTCGGAATGTATATTTAAGGCAGATTCCGTCTCGACTATGGTGAAGAATGTTGATATAAATAGCGACAGAACTACGAACGTGAGAACTGAGTGGGAGAAGCAGATCTCATGGTTTTAAAAGTGGAATCTGATGGTACATCAAAAGCAATTTGTGAGTGGTGTAAGACTGTTGGAAAGCAAAATCTTTTCACCTAGAATGGAAATACTAACTTGCAGATATCAGCCTTTAGCCGTCACGAATGCAATCCGGGCCATTTAATAGCTGTTGAGAGTTGCCGTGCATTGCATAAAAGAGAGACAATCCCGTATGCTGTTGAGAAAACTCACAAACTTGGTGTAAAAAATGATGACTGCAAAGCAGCACAGTTCCGTACAATAAAAATGTGAATAAATGATTCAGAATAATGGAGGAGCGTCCTGTACTTGAAGACTTCGATAGCCAGAATGCCTTACATACTTTTGTTCAGTCAAAGAACAGTAAAAAGTAAAGAAAATAACTGATTTGAAAAGCTAGCTTGCAGATGGTTTAGTGCAGTATGATATAAAGTTTTTGGGACAATTACTGAAAAGTAGTTTCAGTCTAATTTGACCTTATGAAACTAAAAATTTAATCCAGATATGTAATAAAAAAATGATCATTTACATTTTCATTTTCCTTTCAATCTTTTTGAAAGTGAGGGACTGGCTAGTTTATGCCAGGGATTCTCTGTAATAACACTGGTCTACAAATTTTTCGAAGTCGTCTGCTTCAGAGATAAAAAGTGCTATTTATTAAGGATTTTGATGTGCTGAATTCAAATATGACAATTAAAACAACTGATTTGATACTATTTCCAATATATTTAAGTTTTTACATGTTACGACTATGTATATTGTGTACATAGTAGAGTTTTAATCATAAATTGTAAACCTAGGTCTTTTCATGTGTTTATGGTTGCTTGACATTATAATATTTCACCTGTCCTGTTTATGTAACACTTTAAAAAAAAACAGCAAAAGGGTTATATAAATAAAAAATATATTGAAACAAAAGTAAAAAAACTATTATGTATATATAAGTACATAGTTTAGTCCTTATTCAGTGTCTACTTGGCGCTTCTTGGCTTGTCTCTTGTATTCATTAAACGGAGCATCTCTTGTCACTGTCCAGCAATAGTCTGCAAAGCATTGATGGGCTCCATTTGCGCTGATAGCGTTTCTCCATTGTTGCAATGTCCTGGTGAAATCGCTTGCCGTGCTCGTCGCTCACTGCTCCGCAGTTCGGTGGAAACAAATCTAGATGAGAGTGCAAAAAATGTATCTTTAGTGACATGTTGCAACCAAGGCTTTTGTATGCCATGAGGAGGTTTTCCACCAAATCCCTGTAGTTCTCTGCCTTGTTGTTTCCGAAAAAATTTGTTGCCACTAACTGGAAGGCTTTCCGTGCCGTCGTTTCCTTGCCACGCAGTGCACGGTGAAATGCATCATCTCGAAGTTCACGAATCTGAGGACCAACAAAGACACCTTCCTTTATCTTAGCTTCACTTAACCTTCGAAATTTTCCACGGAGGTACTTGAAAGCTGCTTGTGTTTTGTCCATGGCCATGACAACGTTTTTCATCAGACCCAGCTTGATGTGCAAGGGTGGTAACAAAATCTTCCTTGATTGAACAAGTGGTGGATGCTTAACACATTTCATCCCAGACTCCAATGACTGTCGGAGTTGCCAATCTCTCTTGATGTAGTGGGAATCTCTCGTACGACTATCCCATTCACAGAGAAAACAGCAGTACTTTGTGTATCCAGTCTGCAGACCAAGCAAGAGAGCAAGAACCTTGAAATCCGCACAAAGCTACCACTGATGTTGGTTATAGTTTATGCACCTCAAAAGTTGTTTCATGTTTTCATGGGTTTCCTTCATATGGACTGCATGACCAACTGGAATTGATGGCAAAACACTGCCATTATGCAGCAAAACAGCTTTAAGACTCGTCTTCGATGAATCAATGAACAGTCTCCACTCATCTGGATCATGAACGATGTTGAGAGCTGCAATCACACCATCAATGTTGTTGCAGGCTACAAGCTCACCTTCCATGAAGAAGAATGGGACAAGATCCTTTTGACGGTCACGGAACATGGAAACCCTAACATCACCTGTCAGGAGATTCCACTGCTGTAGTCTGGAGCCCAACAGCTCGGCCTTACTCTTGGGTAGTTCCAAATCCCTGACAAGGTCATTCAGTTCACCTTGTGTTATGAGGTGTTGTTCAGAGGAGGAGGATGGGAGAAAATATGGGTCATGTGACATTGATGGTTCAGAACTAGAAGTTTCATCCTTTTCCTCTTCCTCGTCTGACTCAAGTGAAAATGATTCTGGTGCATCAGGAACCGGCAGTCCTTCTCTGTGGGGTACTGGGATAATAGCTGACGGAATGTTTGGATAATGCACAGTCCAATTTTTCTTCTTTGACACACCTTTCCGAACTGGAGGCACCATGCAGAAGTAACAATTGCTGATATGATCTGTTGGCTCTCTCCAAATCATTGGCACTGCAAAAGGCATAGATTTCCTTTTCCTGTTCAACCAATGGCGAATATTTGTTGCACAAGTATTGTAGCATATGTGTGGGGCCCACATCTTGTCCTGATCTCCAATTTTGCAGCCAAAATAAAGATGATAGGCTTTCTTAACCGTAGTGGTTATACTGAGCTTTTGTGATGCAAAAGTCACTTCACCACAAACATAGCAGAAGTTATCTGCATTGTTCACACAAGTACGATGCATCTCTGCTCACTTTGGCTAAACAGAACTGTGTCCCTTTTCAAAATCAAACACAGACAAATAAGAGAGCACGACACTGTATGATTTGTAGAGCTGATAAAGGGCAATTTCTTCAGCAAATTGATGTAAGCTTAGTTATTATTGCATCATCCATGACTTATAGGAATAACATGATGCAATTCATATCATGTATAACGCAATACCAGCTTCAGATTGCATCATTCATTGTTTTGCCTAAAAAGCAAGTACTGTCCAAACCCAGTCATAGATTTATTCATCGATCCAGTCAAAGATCTATTTTAGTCATTTCTGGTTTAAATTGAGATCCCGTCCTTTCATAACTCACTTATCCTCCGCCATTCCCAAGTCAAGGGTCGTATATACTGACACAGTATAATATCTTTAAAACTAGAGCCAATCACCAATTTTAAGCATCATTTTCGTTCTCAGTGACCCAGAATTAGTAACGTTTGACAACATTTTTTGCGGGAACATTTGGCTGGAGACCAGTGTAACCTGGGGACTCCTGAGTTAGATGAGTGAAGAGTCTAGGACTCATCCTGAAACTCTGTTGGGAGCCCTGAGGTTTATATCTTCAAGGTCTCTGCTGAATTTCAATAAAAGCTACATCCGCACATGTTATTAAGGTGATCTTGTATCTGTTTGGCTGAGTTTGTTACCACAGAGGAGCCCATATTAAGTTATTTTAATCAGATTTTGATCGAACTTAAAATATAGGCTCAAGAGCTGACGGTTTTAAATGTGAGTGAGGTTCACACATATTAATGAGGTGATCTTGCATCTGATTAGCTGAGGTTGTTTATATTTGGAGACCATATTTCTGATCTGATTTGTATATAAACCTTTGAATATAGGTTTATATCTTCAAGATCTCAGATGAGTTTAATAACGAGCGAAAGACGTGCATATTAGTGAGGTCATCTTGCGTCTGATTGGTTGAGTTTGTAACCCTGGAAACCATATTTCTAACCCAAATCAAGAACTCGAAAGAGATAGATAATGAGATCCTCGCATATTAATGAGGTGATCTTGCATATGTTGGCGGAGGTTGTTTCCAGTTCGGAGATCATATTTATAGTTCATTTGTGATGAGACATGAAATATAGACATATATCATCAAGTTCTCGGATGAATTCAACATCTGATTGTCTGAGCTTGTTACCACTCAAAAAGCCATGCTTCTGATCTGATTTTGATCAAACTTGGAATATAGGCTGATATGATCAAGATCTCGCATGAGTTCGATAATGGGCAAGTCCAAGCATATAAATGAGATAATCTTGCATCTGATTGGCTGATCTTGTTACTATAAGGACAGTATTTCTGATCCAATTTTGATTAAACTTGGTGGATAGATTTCAAGCATCAAGATCTTACTAGGTAACACAAATATGAATAAAACCGATGGGTATTTATAAGGTAGTCTTGCATATGATTGGCTAAACTTGTCGACACCTTAGCAACCCTATGATCATACAGATTTAGAGCATTTTATGGCATGATGATCTGCTTGTCCAGAATCATCGGGACTCCAAACAGTGTCTATTCTACATTGTACTGAATAACTGGATTCACATGATACCCACCTAATAGCTGTTTCCTGTATCTTAGAGGTTAGCTATATTTCTTACACGCTTACTGTCCCATGTTTTCACTTTCATCTTAGATTTCAAAGGCGTCATTCATTCCAGATAATACTAACTACTTGCACACGTGTGGCTCTTATTGCTTTTTCTAACAGTGCTACAAATATCTTGGTACTTTCCTAATTTCCTGCATTTGTTTCCTTTCCTTTAGACCTACTGGGTCCTTTTAATATTAAATATCTGATCGGCCAAGCCTCCATCTGTCCTGAAGGGTAGTTTGCGTATTATCTACGCAATATAAACATATACGAATGGGACAAATGGACTTTGCATATAAGAGAAGTTGTTATCCCTATCTAACTCTAACAATTAGAATTGTGATGCAATTGTCCAATTTGTATGAACAAAAGTTAATGGCATACTCTTCACCTACCGAATAATTCTAGAACACGCATATATATATATATATATATATATATATATATATATATATATATATATATATATATATATATATATATATATATATATATATATATATATATATATATATATATATATATATATATATATATATATAGTCCCTCAAGTAATTGTTTGCACACAAAAGTACGAAAATTATTGTGTAAAAAGATTATTATAATTTTTGGAAGCGATCGCACATCGTTTATTTGTTAACTTACTGTGCTTTGGTCTTGAATATTGTAAATTAAATATCCTTAACATTTTCCTATCGCACAATCCTTTCTTTGAACTTAGAAATTGCACAACTTTGAATTCAATATATGCAGTTAGATGTTAATACAGTCTCTGGTTAGAACTCTGTTTTTCATTAGATTTTTTTATCAAACTCGATAAATAGGCTTATATTAAGAAACTATTGTATTAGCTGTATTATGAACAAGATCTTCACATTCTGTTGAGGTTATATTGTGTATGATTGGCTGAGCTTCTTAGCACTTGAGAGACGATGTTTCTGACCCACTTTTAATCCAACATATGGTAAATGGGCTAATATAATCCAAATATTCATGAGTCTTATTATGGGTTAGACTTAATGCATATCTGTGACGTGATCCTACATCTGATTTTCTGAGCTTATTACCCCTCTGGAGATTCAAGTTTAATTGGATTTGGCTCAAAGTTGCTAAAGTAAGCTTTTATCATGATGGTCTTTGGCAGGTTCTATAACAATAATAGTGAAATGATATAACATCTGGTTATTTGAGATTGTCACATCTCTTGATCTAGAGGTAACATTTGGCAAATAGGTTTATATCATGATGTCACGATTGTGGATGAGTTCAGTTTAAAGCAAGAGACAATGTATAATAATGATGCCATTATCTTTGAAAATACCTTTTGTTTTTCAGAGTAAAACTGGTAAAATTGACATGATATAAAGTTTCGAAGATATTTTACATCAGTTTATGTTCTTACAATACTACATAAGGGCACATACAACTAATTAAATTCCCATAGATTGTAATGTTAATGGTTGCCCAAATTACTATATGTTTGTGGCAAGGCCATCAAAACACTTACATCCAATAAAAGAAAACTTTTATTAGGATAAAAATGATATGCAACACAAGTCTTTTCTGATATAAACGCCCGTGTAGGTGCCCAGTTTAAAAATTTAGCCTGGTGAGATCTCCAAGTTTACATCCAGTAGTACCTGTGCGGAGATAGTAATAACATGAAAATGGTTTTAATTTCAAGCCTACTATTTCATACAATTAACCGATATGCAAGCTTCTTCTGAAAAAAAATATGTTAATTTTTTTCCCGGTATTTATTTAAATGAAATCAGAGGCCTTCTTTGTTTATAACTACGATATTTAGCGTTCCACCACACATAGACTGCTTCTGTTGGTTATAAATAATTTTTTGTCCATGACCTAAAATAAAATTTTACTTTGATAATAATTGTTCATAATCAGCATACATTTTCCTTGAAAATGCCAGCAAAAGCATAGCTATCTCTTTATGACTGTTTTGAATGTATCAAAGGAATTTTATTCATTTTGGGAGCCTGCTGTTATTAAAAATTGATAAAGTTTTCCACACAAGAATAACAGTTTCCTCCAAAAGCTTCTTGATACATGCAAAAAGAAATAGTGTGGTTTCTTTGTGGTAGGTTTCTTTTTGGATATGTAGTGTATATTATAAAGTATATGAATTACAATGCACATTGCAAAAGCACTCTGACAAAAGGAGATAATTTAGGATCGTTACTAAGGTTCCTAGTCGATATAAAATATTCAAAATTGTGTATTTTTCAAGAAAATACTCAGCGTCACTGAATGGGCTTACATTAAATCAGTAGCATTTACCTTTCTTGCTTCAGAGAAGTATGATTGGAAATTCTTCATATGAAAGGTGTGCGTGTACAATGAATGCCACTGTAAAGAGAAGTAAATCTTGGAAGGCAGTTCTCCTTCATATATTTCAGTTTTCATCACCTTTTAGAGTTCAAGTAGGTCATATCATCATTAATAAAATCCCAAATTAAATTTGTATCAATTATCAAAAGAAGATGTTTCCTTTACTTATTGCTTCATTATGCCTGAGGTGGAGAGGCATTCACACATAATGAAATAAGGCAAGCATTTGAGTAAATGAATAAAAAAAATACGGAAAGTTTAGACAAAAATGAACATAAATGAATTGGCATTTAATAGAACCAAAGTGCCAAACATTTGCAAATAGTGATCATGTAATGTCGTTTTCATGGGTCCAGTTTTGTCCGGATAGATGTACCCGTTTTGACAAAATAGGAAACAAATGCAGTACTTTTAGACACACAATAGTCTAAAATCTGTACATTTTTCTCCCTAACTTTTCATAATTGCGATCATCTACTTACACTTTTATAAGTTGAGAATTGTTCAGTATACATATATGTGCTTGAATTTATAAGAGAAAGATCTTTGGGCACAAGTGCACTTTATTAATCAAAACATTGGTACTGTAGATAAAAAGATCTAAAACTTACACAACAGACAACTTATAATTAAATTACAAATTCACCCTGGCTGCTAAAATTAGCGAGAAAGGGATAAAGCATATTTTATCTGGGTCTTCTTCCATTGTGTATATCTTTTTGCTATAAGGCACAGACAACTAATTCAGCTCACAAAGACATTGATGTTAATGTTTGACTAAATTAGTATACTTTCTTGATAAGATCTGCAATACACACTTTGCGTGAATACATCATCTATCCAAGATGAAAACTTTCTAAATGAAAACAATTATATGCTCCGGGTAGGGACCTGTCTCTGATTGATACCTAGGTGGAACTTTTCGTTTTGTTCGTTGGCTGTTGTATAAACTACTTTATTAATCTCTAAGTGATGCTTCCTTCAAGAACCTTACTTTCAAATTCATGCCTTGTTGTGAAAGAGGGTTGTCTACGTTTCAGTTGCAACTAGAACTGAATCTCCTTTCTCCTTTCTGTGTCAACTCAGGTTTCTGACCAACAATCGGCTACCTTCAATAGCCTCTTAACCAGTTGCATCTGTGTTATGGATGATCAATATAGATTTTTTCTTTGTCCAGCTTACAATTCTATTCGGCTAAATCAAACGGAAAAGAAATGGTCGAAAATGTCTCTTTTTCTCTCTCAGAGGTACCGTTGATATTTTGGCAGCCACTATCTTTAGGTGGATATTTCTGACTATCAGAAGAGCCTATCAGTCTCTCACTGAGAGAGGTCTTATTTGATGAGAATTAAAGCCCATGAAATGTAGGCCATTGCTATTGGGTTTCCTTATTCATTCTTCTCTGGATGATATCATCAAAGAAGCCTTCTGGCAGTCTCACTCTACTTTCTCTTTATTCTACTTTCTACACATACAGCCGATTGTGTCAGCCCATCAAGTTGTCAAAAAGTCATCTTCCAGTCTGTATGTATACTCTAAAAAGTAGTCATGGTGCAATCAGCCTACCCCCTGCCTAGAAACATCGGCAAATTAATAATAGCAGGTTATGTATTACTGCTATTAAAATGCAAGGGGGGGGGGGAGAGGAACTAATTGTAATTATGCAATACTTTCTTATTATCACAAAATTCCCTCCTCCCTCCCAGACCTTATGTCCTTTCAGTCTTGGTCCAAGTCAAATAAGAACTATATTCCTAACGACGGAAGTAACAAAAGTATTAGACTGGGACTTAGTTTAGTTCTAGAACTCCAGTTACTATTTGAAGGGGGTAATTCTCATTGGATAGGAGACTAGTGCCAAGAAAAAAGAAGGCAAAGTAATAATGCCAATAATAATAATAGGTAAGTACTACATAATTTAATTTCTTTTACCCCATAATTGTTAGATAACATTATATAATGGACATAAATTTGACGTAGAACTTTTTCCTTGCTGCTTGCATCATTAAATTTCATTTCCACGTAGTAAAATTTAAAGAACTACACTGGAATCAAATTTGTTTTGGGACTTTATATCTAGAAGAACTTTTTCAAATTTTATTCTTAATTTTTTCCCCCATAATTTTTGACTGAGTTTTGACTTCGACCATAAAGTTTGCCCTTGCATATTGAATCTATGTTTCTTCAGTAATGCCTTTTTGATAGTGAAATATGTGTAGTCTGGACACATTTCTATTTTTCATTCTTCAGAATTTCCTATATAATGTACCCTTATATGAAGAATAAAGATCTCCGCCGTAATATTGACCGTGCCAATCGTGGAAAGAAGTTGAGTCCCAATGAATCCAATGCAGATATCTGGAGTCGTTGTATATATCAGATAGCACAGGCCATGGATTTCCTTCACAAGCCTGCTTCAGCAGTGAGGTATGTACTCTGTTCTATCAGTTTAATGCACAATTACTTTGTCATTGTTCATCTGGAGCTGGGAATTTGATTTAGTGTTCCTGTTTCCACTATGTGCCCGTCCTGTCAAGATATCAGTAAAATGACTACCATGATGCATGATAACTTCATTTACTGCAAAGTGTAAATGTTAGGCTCTGAGGTTATAAAAACAAACTCATGCAAAAACTCAGACTTAGCTCATAATTCTGATGACAAATTACTGACCATTCAGATATCAACATTTTGACTTGGGTCTGAATTTGAGCACAAGATGTTTAATAGCCTTGGAACCTGGCCCTGCAGTCACAAAACTGTGTAAACAACTAAATGTAATTCATGCTCAGGTTTCAAAACTTTTCAGCACTTATAACTTTGCTCAGCGTCAATGTAGAGTCACAAAAATGCCTTAGATATTGAAAGATTGCACGTTGGGTTTTTAGCTCACAATGCCATCAGGCCAAGTGAGCTTATCATATGGTACATCAGCTGTCATGCTTTATTCATCGTGCATCATTCATTCACATTTGATATTTACATCTTCCTCTCTAAAACCCATAAACAGAATTTGACCAAAGTTGGCAAAAAGAATTCTGGCATAAAGCTCTTTCAGTTTTGCTCAAATGATGCTAATCCATTATCAGATATGACCACTATTAATGAAAATAGCAACAAAAACACTTTAAACGACTTCTTTATAAGAATCGGTCAACATAATTTGACCAAATCTAACAGTAAGCATCCTAGTCTGGATGGCTTTCAGATAGGTTAAAATAGAGCCGATCCACTATCAGATATAGCCGCCATTATTAAAATTATTTTAAAAAGCTATAAACGATCCATATTTGAAAAAAAAGCATCCTGGCTGGAAGCTCCTTCAAATTTGTTCAGATAATGCAGATTTACCATGAAATATGGCTGCCATTACTAAAGACAGGAAACACTTTAAATGAATTCTCAAGACCTGCCCATCCGAATTTGACAAAAGTTTACAGAAAACATCCTGGCATAGATGTCTTTTAAATGTTACAAATGATGCAACTACTCAGGTGAATGATATTAGGCTCATTTGGGCCTTTTGTTAAATTTGGAGTTTCAATTCCAAGTTTGACTTTTGTGCTCAGGTAGTTTCATGACTAAGGGATAAGCCTCATATTCGTTAACGTTATTAGCACAAAAGTCAGGCTCAAACTCAAAATTTCAAAATTTGGCAGAACACAGCTTTCACTAAAAATGTTAGAACCCTTAAACTTTCACAGTTGTCTCGAGGTCCTCTTCTAGACTACTAAATGTCAATGAACTAGCTTCACTCCAGCTATCATATAAGTATGATTTTAGGATATTGAGATTAAGCTGGAAATTCCTCCTGATAAAATATTTTTAAAAATATGGAGCATAAACTATAGAACAATTAGCTAAAGGATCTGGGTATAATACTTCCTTTGTGAGCAGTGATAAATCGTAGTTGATGGCTTCTCCACCTCTGTTCATATAAAAAGTTATTTAAAACCCATACATTTATTTTAAATTAATCAGTCAGTTTATGCCTCACAATATATGTGATTGGGGCACATATTCTTGCCTTTTCTGTTTGTCATTTTTGTTAAATTTTGCATGCAGGTCAGTGTCTCAGGCACTATATTGGGGCACTAGTATTACCTTTGTCCATCCATTCAGTTAAGTTTTGCATGAAGGTCAGTGTGCGCTGGAACATTAGTGTTAACCATGGCTATCTGATCATTCAGTTCAATTTTGCCTGAAGGTCAGTGTGCCAGGTACTGTGCTGGGACATTAGTGTTGCATGAACCAATCTAGTTCTTTCTGACTTTGTATATCAATGAAGGAAAATTCTATCAATCTGGTAAGAAGATCTTTCAGCCCATATTACTTGTCCAACTATTATTACTTTTGCTCATTTTGCCAATATAAAGATTGTCAGGATAGCTACCTGGTCACGCAAATGGCCCATTTAGAAGCTCACTTATGTATGTATATGCATGTATGTATGTATGTATGTATGTATGTATGTATGTATGTATGTATGTATGTATGTATGTATGTATGTATGTATGTATGTATGTATGTATGTATGTATGCATACATGTGTCGGGTTTCGTAGCATGTCAGCACAATCCTGGCTATAGTGCGCCGGTAAATTGTTAAAATTCCCAAAATATAAAGGTAAAGGTTGGAATAGCTTTAGGAGGATAAAACCTTCCAAATAAATATAAAAGTGTTGTCATACAAGATAAAATATAATATTTTAAAATTCTTTGAAAGATATTTAAAATAGAAAATAAAAGTTAATTTTTCAAAAAGATAAGGTTCATAAAGAATACAGTCAAGAGGAAAGTCGCATCATAAGTAACTGTCATTACCAGTTAGTTTACATGTTTCCCAGACAGGTTGTCCCTATTTAGTGTGACACTTCCAACAGCTGGAATCCGTCTGTTAATGCTGTCTCCCTAGTTATTTTTAAACCTGGTACAGTTCTCCCTCTTTATAATGCTCTAATTGGGTGTCCATAACTGCTAATTGTGTTATGTACCAGACCAACATATACCGTGAATCACTTTAAATTCTTGGGTATCAACATTTCATGGTTTAATTGAAAAATACATGCTCATATATACCTTATTTTTTGGATTTGCTGTTTATAAAAAAGAAAACGATAATGACCAACAATGTATATATCACTCTAAAAGATTATACCGACATTCACTTCCATGTATTTTCAAGCAAACAGGCTTAATCTCTACTGAAGTAATTATGTTAATTAGGTAAGTTATTACGAACACTTAGCAAAATTCAGAGGCCTGAATCAAAGAAGACCCGACATATTTACGCAATCGATCTTTTCACATATGTAGACATGTTCTGTGAAACTGGCTTTCACTTTCAAGTTCAGTAATCTTTATTTAAAATCAGTACATATGCTTGCAACATATAAAGCACAAGCTCTGTTGATTTCTTATTAGAACTGTATCTTGACTGTCACAATGTCACTGACACAGTGGCCAAAGAGCGGTAAACTTTAAGTAAAATCTCCTAACATTGCGAGCATGCCTGATTCTAAGGAGTCCTCTGTTTTGTTGACCAGAATCTGATAACACGTGGACTCTGTATACGTAGTCAGACCGTCCAATGGAATTACAAGTCTTTGAAATCAAACGCATGTCTCAAGAGAATTACAGCATAAACAAAATTCATTAAAACTGGATATCGATTTAAGGAGATATGACTTTTCAAACACTCTAATATTTTGCTCCTCACTTCGCAACACCACTTCCTTTTTTGGGTCAGTTTTACCTATGACATAATATTCGCAACCCATGCAGGGACATATAAGAGCTAATATATGCAAAAGGATTAGCATTCAACAATGGTTGCGATTTTAATTAGTTTAGGAAAAGGTCAATATTTGTTTTGTAATGTTAGAAATTAAATATCAAGAAAACTGCAAAATGACGAAAGGGGTATATAATATCTGGTGTATTGTTTTTGCACAAGTTTATACGTCAGCAACAGATGAAATGGGTAGAAAATTCATTCATTTTCCATAAACTGGGAATGGGAGTTTCTCTATCACACATGACAATTTTAAAGTCATATGTAGAAAAGTCAATTTTAAAAAATTCTGCTTATTTACATTACTTAGGCAAATCTTATTTATCAATTACTGATATGCCGCACCAATTAAAGTTTATGATGCTAAGCACATGAAATAATAATAATAATAATAATAATAATAAAAATAATAATAGCTCACTTGGCCATTAAACCAAATGAGCGTCTAACATAGCCCTGCGAACGTCATCTGCTGTGTGCATCAACAATTATTATTTGAAACTTCTCAAATACCACTGGAGCAGTTTTGACCAAATCTGGTACAGATCATTCTGACATGAAGAATTTTCAAATTTATACAAATGATACCGATGCACATGTACATGTACTATCAAATATGGCTGCTGTTACTGAAAGAAGAAACTCACTTCAAATCATGACTTCTTCTCAAAAACCATTGAACGGAATGTGATCAAACTCGATAGAAAGCATCCTGGTAGAAAGACTTTCAAGTCAGAATAAATTATGTCAATCCACTTTCAAATATGGCAACCATTATTAAAAATAGAATAGCCACTGTTACAAAAAGTACATCGACTTTGAAGCGACTTTCTCTCCAAAACTGCTGATTAGAGCTTGACCAAACTTGACAAAGCATCCTGGCATGAAGACCCATAACATTTATACAAATTATGCTGAACCTCTATCAAATATGTCCACCATTACTTAAACAAAGAGAACAATCTTTAAACAACGTCTTCCCCAAAACTGCGGAATAGAATTTGCTCAAACTTGACAGACAACACCCTGGCATTAAAACCTTTCAAGCATCCAATACACCATCAAATATGGATATTGTTGCTGAAAATAGAAAAATATTTGCATGACTTCTACTCAAAAATCATCCACAAGAATTTGCTGTAGAGGGCTTTAAAATTTGTACAAATTATGCTGATATGCCATCCAATATAGCCTTTGTTAATACAAATAGAAAATACTGAACTTGTCAACTTACCTACTAAAGCAAGGAAATATATCTATGATGAGAACTGTTAAGAATCACAGGTTTGGATTAAACTGAATTCTCCCCTTGCAGAAACGTTTGAAACAGGTTTTTTTTTAAAACATTATTTTATAGTACATAGTTCTCATATTTCAATAAAACAAATGTTTTGTATTAGGAAAATAATACACCTTAGTGAATAAGTTGATAATCTGTATTTTGAAGCTAAAGAGAAATATAAAATAGACATATGACAAGTAGCACTCTACGTATAGAAAACAAATTATGGATGAGACAGCTTGGCAAACAATTAAGTGCCTCGGCAAAAATACCTTACAGTGGGATCTGCCCATCCAAACCTGGTATTGATTGTGTGTTTCTCACACACATCAATAACCTTTGGCAAGACACTTTACTCTAATTTTTCAACAAAATCCACTTGGTAAAAACACCGTACAGGGCTGAGTGAAACCAAACCAGAAATGGGTTTCTCACTAAAACAAAGTCTTAAGATTCCTAGTTCATTGTAAATGAAAATGTTGCTGATCTGATGTCCAATATGGCCACCACAGCAGCCATCTTGAAAATCTTGTTATTGCTACTCTTCTTTAATGAGAAGTTAGACTGACATGGCGTTTTCGCCAGAAGACTTTATATGATGTCTAGGTTGTACCAAATGAAAATGATGTCAATCGGATGTCAAATATAACCTCCACAGTGGCCATATTGAAAATCTTGTTATCACTACTTCTCCTGAATGAATGTTCATATTAGCATGGGGTTTTCACTAACATATTTTTTTATACTGCCTTGTTGGTCCAAAATTAAAATTGTGCTGATCTGATGTCCAATATGGCGTCCTCGGTGGAACTCTTGAAAATATTTTTATTGCCACTCCTCTTAAATGGAAAGTATTTTTGACATGGGGTTTTCACCAGAAGAGTTCTTTTGGTGTCTAGTTGGTCCTAAATGAAAATGACCGACCCTCAATATGGCTACTATGGTGGCCATGTTGAAAATATTGTTATCTCTACTCCTCCTAAATGAATGATAATAACAACATGGGGGTTTTCACCAACAGACTCATGATTCCTATTTGGTCCAAAATGAAAATAGTACCAATTGTACATTCAATACGGCTGCCACGACAGCTGTCTTGAAAATCTTGCTGTCACGACTCCCCTGAATGGATGGTCATGTAGATATGGGGATTTCACAAAAGGACTTCGAATAATATCTACTTGATCCTGAATGAAAATGGTGCCAATTTGACATCCAATATGTCCACCACAGCAATTAATATCAGAGATTGTTTCAGTACTCAGCAGTTAAAAGGAAGAAATTGTCTTATCTTGAATTCTTTTAAATACTTTTCGGGTGTTAAAGTATCAATCCCTTAAAGGGACACTTGATTTAGGAAAAATACTTTAGTCCAAATAAACCAGATATTGTTTGTGCACCTCTCATGCACACAAATAACCTTACTCTCATTGCCCAACAAAAACTAACCACAGCCATATTATAATTTTGTCCAGAATCACATATTTAATTACTGTCATAAGCCCTGATATCCTGACCCTTCAGTTTTCAGGACACTGACCCTAAAAATGTTCTGTCCAAAAAATAAAGACCTGCGAACAAATGAATTCCAGATTTTTTTAATGTTGTGAGGAGATTGCATTTCAGTTTGTTCGTAGGCAACAGTTCGAGACATGAGGCTCATGAGGGTGCTTACTATTTCTCCCAACATTTTGGTGCCTTCTAAATACAGACTAGAAACTACGAGTCAGTAATGGCTGCCTAGCTTGCCGTTGGCTAGATATAGTCAGTTCAAATATACAGCAATTTATATGAAATGGAAATTAACTGGGCAGTTATACAGATAATGCAAATGTGACTAACATTGTAAAGTTAAGTATTACTAACAAGATCTTTCTCAAAGGAATAAAAAAGATCATGCAACCGAGGTTTACTTTCGGTAAATGGAGCAAGGACATTTTGTAAAAAAGAAATTGTATTCCAACCGACCAACACAAATTTTGAGATAATCATGGCGTACATTATTTTTAAAGTTTGGAGATAGAGTAAATAATAATATTATTTTCACATTTTGTGAAATTTTGACATAATGGTGACATAACATCATAGCAGTATAAACTAATTTTTAATTTTAAAAAATCATACACTGTTTTGTGAAAGTAGTTTTGCAAATTTTGTTTCCTCATTAAATTTGCTAAAATTTTACGCTTGTTGAAATTTTTATATGACGTAAAAAAAAACTTTATTCTAGATTAGGAATGTTTTTTTTAATATTTCTTTTTCTTTTGTCGTAAAAATCTACTGATACAATTATATTTTACATGTACCTTATCATGAAACCATGTTAAAAGAAGAGTGAGGAGGGCTCTTGTTTATTTGAAGGTTGTCTTTTAACTGAGAGTTTGCTTGTTTGTTTCTTTGTTTTTTAGGTTAAAATTGAGTGATGTACAGTACTGCGACTCTGTGTCATAGAGCAAACAACTTTTATCCATTATTTTATTGTACATTTTGCGAGTTGTCTTTTTGAGTTGAATTAACACCTGAACACAAACCGCATTATTAGGTTGTATCAAGTATATATGGTCAGCATATTGATCAAAGTTAACATAGTTCACATCAAGGTTCAACTGTGTCAAAAAACGACATGTGATCAAAGTTAGTATAGTTCACGTCAAGGTTTAATTTTGTCAATAAAGAACCTTCAAAAATGTGTCTCTTTTCTAACACTAGGCAATAATTACATACACTCATGGTTAAAAAGCTAAGTTGTATTTACATGGGAGTGATGAGAGTAAAAATCGCTACTAAAATAATTATATTACTATATGCAATCAAGAGTTTTGTTTTTAAAACTGTGTACCATTTGCCGTTGAGTGTAACAAGTATACCATACTTCATGGGTGACACAGAATATTGAATAGCAACAGGTCATGTAAGTTCACTGACAATATGCATGATTTGTGTGAAAACTAATCATAAAAAGATAATACTAAAGTCTGCTTTTGGTTGTTTGGGGTTAATGTTTTCCATTCTTGAGAGAGAGACAGACAGACAGAGACAGACAAACAGAGAAGGAAAAGATGAAAACTGGAAATAGGGCTAAATATGGAAATACTGGTCTGAAGAACATACATAAGGGCAGATATACTTCCAGAATGGAAAAAGAAAGTAGTTCCAAAAGTGGCATCGCCACTGTGACAATATCATTTTTCTCCAACTGATATATCTCGATATCTCGTTATGAAATATATAATAAATGAAATTATAAACAAGTATTGTCAATTTATGGTTCATCAACATTGATTTTCAAACATATAGTTACATTGTATTTGATTGATATTCACACATACAATGACACTAAATTTGTAGCTTCAAAAGGAAATATATGTTGGTATTTTATCTCAAGATATCCAGTCGATGAGCACGAAATATTTCCATTTCCACATCTCCCTTCAAATAATGAAGGAATGACCTTGGATGGTCAGCTCCTCCCAGCCTGCCGAAGGATCCCTCGAGAACAGCATTATTCTGCAGACCCATTGGTCCAGAACTTTTGGACCCTCAACTGAGTAAACCAGTTCCGTCCTTTGAAGGAACATCATTATTGACCATAGTATCCAGGTTACACAAAACTCCAGAGTTTCATGATTCTGCATAGCAGCTTAAAATACCATGAATGAGCTGTGTGATACATGAGATATGTTCAAGTGTGAATATGATATGCATTACGCATGCACACATATGAATTGACATCGTTACACATTTAATTCTTTCATAAGAACAACTGTACTAGATTATTATTATAATAACCATGTTCATACATGAATCTCCGACTAGAATAATCTCACTGGATTATAAGAACTATAACATTTCACATCATTTAAGTGTACAACATACAATTGAATTCAACTTGTCTGTTCAGCTATAAATGTCTAAACTTGGAACAGACTATATTCTATCCAAGAACAGTATTGTCTGACACAGATCTGACTTTCTAGAAAATTGAGAATAAACTCCAAAACATTAAATATATTAAGCAATTTCATCACATAAAACGGATAGCAAATGAGAAAACACTGTTTTCATTTTCATATACCTCTACAGCTGAGAACTGCTTCCGTAAAGTGTACAGTTTCCTGACAAGACTCATCTCTATTGTGATAATACAGAGACAAGTTGGGCTTAAAGTATTATGATCGTGGTCACATCCATGGTCAGAGATTTCAAAATAAAACGGGTTCCACACTGCCAGCACTTTGGGCGTGCAGCACTTAGTGCACGTAAATCAGTAGTTTTAAATCGCAAGGTTAAAAATAATACACCCCTGGGTATCGCTATAGATTGCAACTAAACCCATCAACATTTGTATTGTTACGACCCTATGGCTCGAACAAACGTAACAAAAAGAAAGTGAAACCAACAATGTTTGTAAAAATCAACAAACAATTTATTTTATTCATGTGAAAATCAAAATACACTTACAGTTTCGTGTATTAAAATCCAAATAATCCAACAATTATTAGTGTCCTAATCACAAGTCCTGTATATATAGAAACTATAAAATGTACCAAATGAATGAAAGTTCCAAGTTAATGAATGTTCCAAATGAATCTTCGTAATGAACGAATGTTCCGAATAGATGATGGTTCCGAATGAATGAGTCTGGACTGTCACGATGTTCCAACGATAATATAATCCAGATCATTTTTAAGAATATTCAGAGGCATCCGAGAAAGTTCTAAATATAACTCCAGGTAGCCCTGATGAATGGTCCAATAAATAATTCCTTTCGAATTGTCTATACAGCATGGCAATACAGCAGCATTACAAGATTCCAGCTCGGCTATTATTTCAAACGATCTGATGATTCCAAAAAGCTGATCATAAATAAACAGTTCTTTTCAACTCAAGATCTAAAATGGAATGGAAATAATTCGTATTTCTAGGTCTTTTATACAACTTGCAAATGGCACATTTCACAACAGGAAACGTGTCATATTACGACCCAGAATGCAATACTAATTACGTCTATTTCATGGAATTTTACTGAAAGTACTGTAATCACCTCTGACCTTGAACAAAGGTCAGTAAACATTTTGTTATTTTGATTAATAGAACAACTAATCCCAACTTAAATATGACTCACTATTTGACACAACTTTAAAGTAGAGTCATAGGCCAAAAGTTTAAGCACATTATAGATTCCATAATTCCGTAACAGTATTCATATATAACACACGTATAATTTCGTGCATGCAATTCCATGACAATACCTACTTCCTTAAAGAAATTGATAGAATGTGAGGAAAAAGTACAAACTGAAACTTACTATTTACATTATAAGGACACGATGGTAACCAGAAAGTCTGCATATCACACTCTGCTCAAGTAATAGGCCCCTGCATTTTCTGATTGCCTCAATCCGGAAGCGATACAGCTGTAAACCCAATGCCCAAGGCATCATTCTTGCGTTGAGAACTTTTCCTTTCTTTAAATACTTCGGGGGATATTGGTCCGTTTTGAGGATAAATTCCCTTCTGAAAAAGGTATGTGTGAAATTTTCCTATTCCCCACACCACTGCCAAACATTCTTTTTCAATCACAGTGTAGTTTTGCTCGGGAGGCAGCAATTTCCTATTTTCATAAGGAACGTGTAACTTTACCCTCTCTTGCTCTTGTAGCAAAAAAAAAAAAAAAAAAAGAAAGAAAAAAATAAATTAAAAAAAAATGCCCCTAATCACATTCGAGGCATTCGTTCTTGACATGAATGATTTATTCAGCTCTGGTAACTTTAGGATTGGTGCACTGATCAACTTTCCCTCAATAGCATTAAAAGTTATCCCCTGGCATAAGCCCCAAAAACTTTATTGCGTTGACCTTTTCTACTCGAGTCTGTCAACGGACTAACAGCGGCAAAATTCGAAACAAATTTCCCATTAAACCCTATTAGCCCAAGAAACATTCGAACCTTTTTCTTGACGTCCGATTTAGAAGCGTTTACGATCGCTTCAATTTTGTCAGAGCGAGATTTCAACTGTCCTGACCCACTTACTAGATGCCTAAGCATTCCAAGTTAGAATATGTGATACTATGTGGGTCTCGCCATGAGACTGGCCTTGAGGAGTTTGTCAAATAAGCTGATTAATTCTGTAATATGCTCTTCCCAGGTATGAATATACACAAGAATGTAGTGAACAAAATATATGCGTTTTCCATGCCTCTTAAATAATTTGCGTATAAGACAGCATGTTTTGCTTGCAATGACGAACCAAAAAGCATGCCTTTAAACTTATATAGACCTTTAGCGATCACGAATGCCGTCAACGCACGGGTTTTATCAGTGATGGGTACATGTCAATATCCTTTAGTGAGATCTAATTTCAAAATATATGGTTGCCCTGCCCATTTTGAAAGCAAGCCCTTGATATTTGGTATCGGTTCCACATCAGACATGGTAAATTGATTCAGTTGATGATAATCTATACAAAAACGGTTTGTTCCATCTTTCTTTCTGGCCAACACCACGGGCGACGAATACGGGGAGTTTGAGAGTTAAATCACCCCTAGATTCATCATTTTACTTACTTCTTCGTTGATTGTCTCCCGTGCATTAAAGGGTATTAAATAGTCTTTAATTCTGATGTACTTATGTTTATTTCATGCTTTATGAATCCAGTATGACCTGGTCTGTCTGTAAATACATCTGGATATTTATTTAAAATCTCGTTGTCAACGCTGAATTTCGGATAACTCTGGATACATGATGACTTTATCTACTTCTTCCTTTCTTACTCCCATGTGGCACTGCAGGGAAATGTTTGTAATGGGGTTTACTTTTAGTTCGCCACCGGACTCGTCCACGATGACCATAGAACATACTACTTTCAGTACCCCTTTTTCCATCGTTTCCTATGATCTGTCGCCCTTGACCTGTATGACATCATAGGGTCCTTTCCATCCGACCAGTAATGTGTGTCTATTAGTAGAAAGAAGCAGCAACACTCAATCACCTCTGTCGAATGTCCTACTTTGCAATCTGCGGTTGTAATATCCGACACATACTCTATAATCTTTCAGAGTAAATTGACTATGTATTGGTAGGTAGTTTTTACTTCCTTGTCTGCGACATCACCCACATAGAAGCACAAATTGTCCGACTGTACAGCAACTCAAAGAGCGTAAATTCCAAGCTTTTGTTATGTACATTACGTTTAAATACTGGTCCCAATCTCACAGTCTCTCCACACATATCTGACGTATCATTTGTTTTAACATCCCGTTAAATTTCTCGACCAAGTCATTAAACAATGCGTGATACGGTGTCGTGCTCAAATGTTTAATTGATAGCAACCTACTAATTTCCGCCATAAGTTCCGAAGTAAATATTTTGGGCCTCACAATCTGTTACAACCTCCTCAGGCACCCATACTCTGCTGAACTTGTCAACGAGTACCTTGGCCACATGTCATGTTTTGTTGTAATAGTTGACAATGGTATGGCTTCTGGGTACCTAGTTGCGTAATCAACTAGGGTGAGGATATGACAGTTCTTCCGGTCTGTGACATGAAATACGGGTCCCACAATATCGATGGCCACCCTTTTAAATGGGGTATCTATCAAAGCACTTGGCCTAATAGTAATCTGGTTATCCTTCCCTTCGACACTACCTTCTGATAAACGTTGCACGACTGACAGAATCGAGCCATGTCACTAGTCAAGACAGGCCAATAAAATTCGGCCAACACCCTATCAGTTTTGTTTTTCATGCCTAAGTGACCTGCCATACTGAACTCATGGGCTACTCTGAGTATATGGAACTTGAATTTCCGGGGGACAACCAGTTGGAAGAATTTTCTACCATCTGACATGTCAAATTCCCTGTATATGAATCCTTTTGTATGCCAACATTTTGAACTTCCCTCGCCTTTATAATGTTTCTCGATACCAGACACAATTTTCTCTGTGGTCGTGCTCAAGGATCCATCATGCTTTTGTTCACGCATAAATTGACCGCTTTACCACGATGCGTGTACACCCAGGGTCACATAAGACCGTGACATCTCGACCATTGGAAGTACCATTAGCTGTCGGTAACTTTGCAGCATGGAAAAGATAAGTGCTGATCGATTGAATAACTTACCGTCTTCACTTTATTAGTTCCCGAATTATCATGTGGAAATTCATCAAGCATGTCACCTCCTGACCACCCTCTGCTTTAAATAACAACCACTTCTTTTTGGGTAAACTCCTTCCGTTTCGGTTAATCAGGCGAGATGTGGCCCCACTCCTTACATGTGCAACACTGTTTATCCTTACAATTAGCATCCTTTCCAGGCTGAAAACTTCCACCCTCATCTCGGGTTCTCTGAGGCTCTGGTCTTTGGACTGATTACCTGACTTTTTGTCTTTCGAGACCACATTCTGGGTACCTCTCCGAGCTTCGGCAAAATAATCTGCTTGAGTAGCCACATCAGAAATAGCAGTGGAGGATTTTACCCTCAAAAATAGGTATAACTCCTTACAAAAAGTCGTTATCAATTGGTCTCTGAGTAAGAAGTTTGTCATACCTTAAAGCATTTTTTCCAGCTAACAAATTTAACTTATCATTGTTAATAATTCCCAGTCCTACTGATGAACTGGCTGAATTTTTCCCCTCTCTCAGGTTTACTATATTTAAACATCTTCTGAAACAATTGCTCACTTAGCTCAGATCTCTTATGGAGTGCCTCTCTTAGAACGTAATAATCTGACACATAATTCGCGGGGAGACGCGAATACTGAGATAGAGAAATCAATCATCCTTTCTCCACTTCTGGACAGCGGCACATCATTAAAATCATGTTGGAAAAGTACACGGGGAAGAAGAAGATATAATTAGAAAAGCAGGTAGAAGACGAAAGGATAGGGTGGGAAAGGGAAGCAGAAAGGAAAAAGATTGTATACTTAAAAGAAGGGAAATTTGTGAGGTACAAACAAGCAAGCCATGTATAGAGCTGTATCTGTGTCCTCTTTAAATGGGGATAATAAGGGGCCTCTTAACTTGCCTGAGTTAGAGTCTTGTTCCCCGTTTCTTTTAGCCTCTAATAATTAAGTTTTCTTTTTTTCTTCCTCTCCATATTCCTGTCTTCTAACTCCATTGATTCTAGCTTTGCTTGTTTGTACCTCACAAATTTCCCTTCTTTTAAGCCTGATCCAATGGTAGGTTTTGATTCCACAGCCTTTCAGTCACGAGTCTGGCACACTGATCACTGTACCACCGCTGCTACTGACTCCTATATTCCCCTCTGGCAACATGGAACAGATCACATCAGGCCCATTCTACATGTACACGCATGGGGATTCACATGGAAATATATTTAAATGTGCACCTTATCTTCTTTCTCCTAAATATATAAACATTAGTAGTGATCTCTCTCTATCTCTCTCTCTCTCTCTCTCTCTCTCTCTCTCTCTCTCTCTTCCATAGGTATATTTACATGACTGTGAGACTGCCATGAAGATTGGGATAGCTAATCTGTCAGTAAATTACATTTTTGGACATTTTGTAAACTATTTATTCATATCTGACCACAAAGTGAATCCGATTCAGCAATGCATCACAGCGGGTTTATCATTGTTGTCAATGAAGTAAAGGAAAATAATTCATAAAGACGCAGACGGCGTCCAGTCAAAAACTCAGCAAAAAATAATGTCCATGTCTGAAAGGTAATGCAGTTTCTATTTATTTGTTCTAGCCCACAAAGTGCTCGTTTTTGTTGCTGCAGGTGTAATTTTTGTTGGCCCACACAAATAAGCGTTGCATGGCATGATGGGAAATCTTATATTTTCACAAAAAATATAAGGATATATTTTTCACATGTGAAAATATAGGAATGAAAATAATATGAACATTATTTCGCCATAAGTTTCTATATTTAACACTTAAGTATATAATAAAACTTAATTTTCATACCTGATACCAGGACTTTCTTAATTGGCTTGAGACACCTGTTTACAGCTACCAGCATTATTCTACTTATGTGAGAGGAACTGGTAAGTCGAAACTTAAAGTATTCACGTCCTCCTATCTCAACCCCCATTAGAGACTTTCGAATTTAGGAACTAAAGGCATTAAGGATATCAATTTTAATTTCTAACCTGATCGTTGCCATTTGATCCCTAATACTGTCATCTTGTTCGCCTTTCAAGTCAAACGTGGGTTTCTTTACTATATACCAAGATCGCCATATTTTTGTGTGGGCAAGTCTATTTTTTTCAGACAACTGATGTGATGTAGTTCGCGTCTTCGATATGCTCCAAATAATTCCATAAATTTCCGTAACTTTGGGATTTATATCCATTTGAACACATGTTTATAACAGTTACACCTTTTTATTTTGTTCACATTTGTTTATAGAAACATTCAAACTCGACCTTGCAAATAGTGGATGGAGACATCACAGTTTTTACTGAAATTGGGCTGTTCTAGGGACCAGAAAAGGAGAGTGAGCAAACTGGTTGTTTACATCGACAGCTCCAGTTTGATTTATTTGAAATGCAAACAAGATGACAATGTTTATGGCGCTCTGACGACAATCAGACTATAAATTATATATTGACGAATGAAAGTCTGTGCACCTTTTATATCTTTGTTTTTAAAATCAAATTGCTTGAGGGGTACAAACTGCCGGGACTGTAGGCGAATACTATAGTCGGCATTAGGACATTCTTTTTTCCATTTAGCATTCATTTGTGTCAAACACTATATTTCAGACAGTTATACTTGCTTTCTATGACTTGCTAGGGCTAAAATTTTATTTTCCTTCATCTAACATGGATTACTATGGACAGAAAATTTCAAAAAAAAATATTATATTCCATTTTTGACTTAATGCATAAACAAGAGTTTATTCCAATTATTTTGTGAAAGAGATCATTTAGCTAGTACTGAGAATCATTTATACACTATATACATATAGTAACTTGCATTATCAATATGTGTAATACATTCAACCTCTTAACTTGCATACTGTTCATATGACTAGTGTTAATTATATCATTGAACAGTGTAGTCTTCCTGGCTCCCTACTTCATTTGCTTCGTGGGGTATGATGGCTTCTACATATCTATTCTCTTTGGACATTCACTTCATTCAATTCTGTTTTATTCACCCAACAATCTAATGTCTACACTACCGGTATTGCATATTCACATTAAACCCATTGAGTGAAGTCTGCACAGTTGTCATTCCCAACTTTCGTTGGCCAACCAAGATCTTGCTGGACATCTTCAGTTACAGCTGAAGAAACTTTAAACAAGGGTTATCTATAACATTCTTTAAGGGTGTTTCACAACCCTGATGTGACCTTTGTGCTATTCACTCAATGACAGAATGAACTAAAATGTATCAGTAGCAACAGACAGACACCCTAGTCCAAACAAACAAGGTTCATTATGAATAAAAAGTTAACCTGACCTAGTTTTGTTGCCTATAAATTGCTGCTGATGCACTTTGTTTAAACATAGTTTATACACAACAATATATATGACCCAGTCATGATCATTTTTATGTAGGTATGAATGTTAAAATAGTCTCATTAATATTCCTGAACTTATATTAATGGATCAATTGTTAACAAATTAAAAGCAGCGGCAGCAGTCACACGCAGGAGCTTTGTTCTGACACTCCATTGTCTTGGAGTAGTTTGTGACAGCATGTTTAATTTATCTTGACTACTGCTGTCCCCACCGCAATGCCTACAGTGTTCAATGTATATGTGATTGTCATTGCTGCCCCATTTTGCTTTATTGAACAAAGAAAAGCTAACCATTCACTTCAATGTATTCAGACTGATTTACCTCTCTCATCCCCAACTTTCGGGTAAGGAAGAACTCGATCGATTTCTAGGTCAAAATGTAAAGGTCAAGGTAACTGTGATTGAAAGAAATGAAAATGGTTTATGTGGAAAAAATATTATTTCTTCATCACATACTGACCAATCATTGTGGATGGCTTGTACATAGAGTAAGAAAGAGGTCTATCAATTTTGGGGTCAAGAGTTTAAAGGTTACATTCACTGTGTGAAAGAAGAAAAATGGCTTCCGTACAGTGGCATTAGTTTTCCATCACAGACTTAGACCAATCTTTATGGATGGATTGTACTTGGGACAAAGAAGAATTCTGACGAGCTTGAGGTAAAAATGTTAAATGTCAAGTTCACTGTGACTGAAAAAAATGGTTTCTGCACAATAACTTAAGTTCTCCCCCATCTAAAGTTAACATACATTGTGGATTGTGTTCATTTGAGGCAAGAAAGAAACATGTCGTTTGGGTGTCAAAGGTCAAAGGTCATGGACATCATGTCTGAAAGAATAAATGTGGTTTCTGCACAATAACGTTATTTCTACATCACAGACCTGCCCCAAACTTTGTGGATGACTTGTACTTGGTGTAAGGAAGAACCTTATCTTTTCTGGGGTCAAAAGATCAAAAGTCAAAAGTGACTGTGAATGAAATAATAAAAATGGTTTCCGTACAGTAGCATTAGTTCCATGTCTCATGCCTAACCAAAATGTTTGGATGGCTTGCACTTTGGTACAGATGGAGCCTATTGATTTTGGACTCAAAGGATGAAAGGTTAAGGCCGTCTGAAAGAAGAAAAATGGTGTTCACACAATAACTTTACTTTTACAGCACAGATTTGGACCAGACTTTGTGGATGGCTTGTACTTGGGGTAAGGAAGAAATCTTTTGATTGGGGGATAAAAATATAAAAGTTCAAGGTCTCTGTGAAATAGTTTCTGCAAAATTATTTGAGTTATGTGCATAGAGGATGATTCAACACAGATTTCCTTTAAGAGAAATCCTTAGCTACTTAAACACTATGAAATTTGAATGGCTTAAGACGACTTAATTATATTTTAGGCCATTATAGTAACTTTTAATTTTCTTGGCCTATTTTTTTACATTTGGACTTTTAATCGAAACCTTGTTTGACCAGGACTTCTGCATTAAAGGCACACCTGTTTGAGAAACACAAATCTATTTCTGTACATCTAACCTAAGGTGGAGCTTATTATGTTGTGATGTCCATCCATCCGTCTATCTTTTGAAGGTTTTGTTTCAGCACCGTAACTCAAGTTGTCCACTTTTTGAGTTACCAAATGTTATGGATGGCTTGCACCTGGAATAAACAAGAACCCTGGTGATTTGGGGTTCAAAAGCTCAAAGGTCAAAGTCACTGATACTGAAAGAAGAAAAAATGTTTATGCACAATAACTTAAGTTTTTCACTATCTACTATTACTAGACTTTGTGATTTGATTGCAATTTTGGTAAGGAAAAACTTGATAAATTTTGGTATCCTAAATACAAAGGTCAAGGTCACTGTAATTGCAAACAAAATAATTGTTTATGCAGAATAACTTGAGTTTTCAATCATCTTTGGCTACCAAACTCTGTGAATGGTTGGCACTTTGGATAAGGAAGAATCCTGTTGATCCTGGGGTCGAAGATCAATGTGAATGTGACAAAGAATAAAATATGATGACCACATAATAACATTAGTTTTGCATAACATATCTGGATTAAACTCGGTGGACAGCTTGTACCTTGGCTAAGGAAGAAGCGTGTCAATTTTGAGTTTAAATAAATCAAAGATCAAATCCCTGTGACTGAAGGAAACAATGTTTTCGGCACAATAACATTAGTTTTACATCAGAGACGTGGACAAAACTTTGTAGATGGTTTTCACCTGGAGTAAGGAAGAGTTTTAATATTGATTGTGGAGTCAAAATGTCAAAGGTCACTGTAACCGTAATTAAAAGAAGAAAAATGGTTTCTGCACACAAATTTCAGTTATCTGCATAGAGGACTATTAAATATGGAGCAGGCATATACTATGCCATGTATGAGATTCTTGTTTATAAATACACTCTACTTGTATGGAATGAAAATCTGCATTGACTGATTGATTTGTTCTGGCTTATGAAAGTGTTATGCTCGTTGGGGATAACCTGTCTCGGAAGTGCATGAGGTAACTATAATGATGTTCATTTCAGTAAGGGCTTTCATTTTAAATAAGTGTAGCTTCTAAACGGACCATTTTCACAGCTGTGAGGCTATCCTTACAAGTTTTATATCAGACAATTGAGCTATCTCACGCCTATTTTTGCCTTTTGTTTTGAAAATAGGAACCAGCTACATTCCTGGTTATACTGAATTGATCTACAACAGCATATGTAACAACAAATAAATAAGACTACCTATAAGTATATCACCTTTTCAAAACTTCCAAGTTTGAAAAATGCTGGAAAGTTGAGTCATTACATTAACAATCAAAATATTTACAATGTGTTTTAAGTTTAACTTGTTTTCAATCTTTACAGATTTCACTGTAAGATATATATTTGTTGAATGCAGTAGGGGAAAATGAACATTTGCTTTTACAGGGGACCCATTTTCCATCGAGATCTTACTTCCCGCAATATCTTGTTGGATGAAAACTTCAATGTGAGAATTGGTGATTTTGGAATAGCTGTAGAAGCCGAGTGGAATACAAGTCATGTTACCACGTCAGCGGGCACAGAGGGCTACTATCCTCCCAGTATGAAAAATTATAAATACACTGCATCTTATGATATCTTCACTGTTGGAGTTGGTAAGTAAATTATGAGCTTTTCTAGACACAAGGCTAAGTGACCTTATGGTATGGCTCTGTATCCCTTCTTAATCAAGCACATTTTGATATCTATCATGGGATTATTGGGCTTTTTAGTTTTCAATTCATTACAAAAGACATTCAACTAAATTTGACTATATTTTTCATAAATAAAATTTGGAAATGATGTTAACCTATCATGAAAAAAGGCCATTGTTGCTTAAAAAGAGGAAAGCCAACCATTGACTCCTTGCAACTGAATGTGACCAGATTTCACAAACAGCATTCAGGCATCAAGACATTTGACCTTTAACTTTTAAATTTAAACAAAATATTCATGACCACTTGAGACCCATTTGGAAGCTAGCATCTAAAATCTCATAGAAATAATACCAATTGACCACCAAATAAGACCATCATCACAACACATTCGTAATATTATACGTTAGAATTATGCAGATATAGCAGATATTTAAATTGATAACATTTTGTTTAAAAAAATGACCTTACATTTTGTTGGAATCCCTTTTTACCCATGAAATCTGATGGTATACTCCCAAACCTTGTTGAGGCAGGAAACTATAAGGCATGGAGAGGTCACTGGTAGAGGTAACATTATAATGTTTATAGAAGCCCCAAGGCTATATTACACCTGTTGTAAGGCACATCTTACGCATGAGATTAAATCAAATACATGTGTAGTATTTTCAGTCAAAACAGCTTATCATATCTGTGAGCTTCTTTGCAGAAACTCCCAATGTCCAATTGGACATTTTAATCTCGTTTAAAACTGTCGGGCATGTCCTCCATATATGACAAATTTCAAAGGCCTGACACATACATACATAAATATAGACATACATACAGACAGACATTTACTCCAACTTTAAATGATTTAATTTCAAAAACTGTTTCAACAGATGCTAATCTGCCATTAAATGTGGGTACTGTTACTAAAATGTCCATATTTATAAAACAACAGAAGTTGACCCAATTTGATAGAAAACATCTAGGGAGCAGGGCTATTCTTGTTTGTAGAAAGGATTCGGATTGTCATAAAATTTGGCCGCCATGACTAAAATTTATATTCTTCAAATAATAAATCTAAAAGCAGCAGAATTGTATCAAATTTACTAATAAGCATCCTGGCATCATTAAATAAACCTAGTAGAAGGTATCATAGCATGAAAACCTCTTGATTGTTTTCAAATAATGTTGATCTGCCATCAAATATGGTCACTGATACTAAAAATAGGACAAAATTAAAATGGGACTCTCTAAAACCACTCAAGAGAATGTGACCCAAATTGAGACAAGACATTCAGGAATCAAGGCCTTTCTTGTTTATTTTTCTCCAGGATTTAGATTGCTATAATGTTTGGCTGGTGTTATCAAATATGAAACAACTTCCAAAGATTTTTCCCCCGAGATCAGGACCATGTAGCCAGTATTGTACTGATATGCTGTTAAACTCTATACATGTATACATACCAAAGATCCTGAAATTTTACTGGCTGTTGCTGGATATTTTTTCCCAAAATTAACGTGGCAGCCATATATCTGTTAAATTAAAATAAGAACATTCAAACAAGTTGTGACAATAAAGAAAACATTTATATACTTAATTATTAAACGTAACAGAAATGTGTCATTTTCGGTTCTGGATTTGATGTTACTTTAGTGTGAGTATTATCCTTCCATGATTAACTCATTTCCTCTCAAGCTAATTATATATAACAATCATTGTTTTCTTTCAGAAACATATACAATATAATTTCACCCAACAACAGTATATTGTTCCACTCTACTGTTAATCTTAATTGAAAACAAGATGACTTCTTACCTCAAAAAGACATAACACCTAATTACCGGGCATTTCCGGTGAAGTCGGATGGTGAAGTTTTTTTTATCAGGGTCACTATAAATGTATTGGATAATTATAATAAAAGTTAGCTGTTGTTGCTAGTATTGTTTATTCCTAATTCGAGCCTAGGCTTCACATATTTTCCTCAAAAGGTATAATTTACTGACACATCGTGACACAATACGAAGCATGTGGTGTGAGGGACTAATCTAATGTTCACAGTACAGACCCTGGAGCAATTATTCAATTGTAGGAATTTTAGCTCTACTGGTCATCGAGCAGAAAAGCTTATGGCATGGTCTTTCGCCAGTCTGTTAGTACAAGTTTGTTATCGCTACTTCTCCTAAACTACTTAGACGATTGCCATGAAACTTTACGCACATATTCATTCTATAGCCTAGTTGGTTCAAAATGAAAATGGTGAAGCTCAAACCATCCAATATAGCCACCCCTGTGGCCATCTTGAAAATCTTGTTATCGCTACTCCTCCTGAAATGGATGGTCATATCAACATGGAGTTTTCACTGAAAGACTTCTTATGATGTCTAGTTGGTCATAAATGAAAATGGTGTTGATATGACATCCAATATGGTCACCATGGCAGCCACCTGAAACTCTTGTTATCGCTACTCCGGAATGGATGGTCATACCAACATGAGGTTTTCACTAAAAGACTTCTTAGGATGTATAGTTGGTCCTAAATGCAAATGGTGCTCATCTATCGTCCAATATGGCTACAGCAGTGGCCATCTTGAAAATCGTGATATCGATACTCCTGCAGGGATGGTCATATCTACATAAGGTTTGAAAATCGTGCTATCGATACTCCTGTAGGGATGGTCATATCTACATAAGGTTTTCACTGAAAGAAAGACTTCTAATGCTATCTAGTTGGTCCTAAATGAAATTGGTGCCGATTTGATGTCCATTATGGCCACCACAGCAGCCATATTTAAAATCTTGTTATCGTTACTCCTCCTGAACGGAAAGTCATATTGACATAGGGTTTTCACCAAAAGACCTCTTATGATGTCTAATTGGTCCTTAATGAAAATAGTGCTGATCTGCGGTCTAATATGACTGCCAGGTGGTCAGCTTGAAACTCTTGTTATCACTACTTCTCCTAAATGAATGGTTATCTCAGCATGGGGTTTTCACTAAAAGAGTTAGTAATATAATATATTATAATATTTTGTTGACACTAAATTAATATGGTGCTGATCTGACGTCTGGTAAGTAGCCATCTTGAAATCTTGTTTCTGCTACTCCTCTTGAATGCAAAGCCATTTTCACATGTTTTTTTTATCATAAGAGTTCTTTGGTGTGTAGTTGGTTCTAAAATAAAACAACCAACCTCAGTATGGCCACAATGATGGTTATCTTGAAAATATTGTTATCTCTACTCCTCCCAAATGGATGGCTATACCAACATGGGGTTTTTACCATTAGAGGTCCTTTGATATCTAGTTTGTCCTAAATGAAAATGGTACCAGTTATACATTCAGTATGGCTGCTACAATGGCGTCTTAAAAGTCTTGTTGTCACTACCCGCCCTGAATGGATGATTATTATGACATAAGATTTTCAGCAAAAGACTTTCTAATGATATCTACTTTGTCCTAAATTTAAAATAGTGCCAATCTGACATAGAAATTGTCCACATCAGCAGCAAATTTGAAAATCTTGTTATCGCTCAAGAATATCAGAGATAGTTTCAACACTCATCCGTTAAAAGGAAGAAATGGTCTTATCTTGAATTCCTGGAAATTCTTTTTTCCCAGTAGAGCGTCAGTCCCTATGAGGGAATCTTGTTTATTAGTCCAGCTGATAAGCTTTCACGTGTTTTTGTCTTGCATTTTGTGGATAGAGTGTTTAGACACTTCTGAAGACATAATGACCAAACTAGCTTAGTCAGTGACACCTCTATGTATTGTCACATTTGACTTAAGCTTAGTCGGCAACATCTGCTTTTGATTATCCGACAAAGAAACAATATGTAAAGTAGACCTAACAACCTTTGAATGTATTCCTCATTACGCTGGTCATTTATAACGATATATGAGCGATGTATGATTGTTCAGAGTATGTGCGTGATACAGACGACCGGCCGTGGCACCAAGCCCAGGGGGGCACCATTTCACGGAGTTTGCGGTATATTTTCCATGTGGGGTTGGTGAAGGCGATGCTTGCCCAGGGCGACGTTTTATATATATATATATAGTCACTTCATTGGTCGGTAAAATTTATTTAGGATTTTCCGATTTTACAGTCATTGAATCTACAAGGGGGTTTGAGTGATTTTAGCAATAGGGACGAAAAACAATATCCGCAGAACGATACAAATTCAGGACAGATTTATTTAGTATCTATTCTTATTTATTTTGTCAGGATGATGAAGAGAGACGTTCTCTTTGCAATGTACAAATTCGTTCTTGATCATAGAAATATAATTTCAAACATACTAGGTTTGTCTCCACTATTTGAAAAGTTAGTTTCATAAATTTCTGCTTCATACCATGATGCAGCCTGTTGTGAGCAAATTTTATACTTTGAAATAATTTGTTTCATTTTGTGTCCAAAATTGTAAACCGGAAATTCACAGATAAAGTTTGTATGCTTTTGTAACGTGAGCTTTGTAACTCAAATTCATGGTTCCAAATGTGTAGACTACGAAATTTTGTAACTTTGTAGATGACATTTCTTTTCAAATTTTTAGATCTATTAACTCGCTCATTTTTGATCTCTAACTCTCTCTCTCTCTCTCTCTCTCTCTCTCTCTCTCTCTCTCTCTCTCTCTCTCTCTCTCTCTCGATCTTTATGAAACAGGCTCAATCTGACAAGTCTGAAATTCTGCACGCCGACACTGTTTATATAGTTTATATAGCAGGCTGGCACATGTAAATATTCTGGTAAATGAAGCCTGGATTGGTGAATATTCCAATTGTTCAGCCAGTCTCCAACAAGACCTTGCTGTGGGAACATGACCTAGCGACTGAAATACACACACAACACCGTCTTTAAAATCACCTAAATTCATACAATAATAGGAGATACAATCTGTAATGACAAACTTACCCGAATTTATGGATGTAATTTTTGACTGTTTGGTGCAGGTAATTTTATTTCACAATCTTGCATTGTTGTACAAAAGACGCAAAAGAATAACAAGCATTTTACCGTACCTGAGTTCATCTCAAAATGGTTGCATACTACTGAAAACAGCAGCATAACAATGTACATACATACATACATACATACATACATACATACATACATACATACATACATACATACATACTTTTCCCCAAAACGACCACTCGTCAGAATTTTACCAAATTTGACAGAAAGCATCCAATTGACCCAAAAGCTAGATCCTCATGAATTTGGCTATTAGGTCAGTGTGAGCTAGGTGATTGACCTCAGGCCCATTTGGGCCTTTCGTTTATGACTAATACTCAGACTTATGAAAATTAGGTAGATGTGACCTACTTTTCTTGCTCTAGTGATTTTGTTAAATAAATTGGATTATAAACCTGCACACCAAGTGAAACATAACTTTTTATGGAAGTTGTATGTTTATTTTCAGTGATGCTGGAGATTCTAACGGGACTGGAGGCCCAACTAAAGGAATCCCCTCACTGTCTTTATAAGAAGTATAATTCCAAGAGAGGATATGAGTACTTAAAGGAAGATTTAGATGTGGTGAGTACAAACATCAAAAATGGACACAGTTAAGCATGCTTAATGCCATTCTTTTGAATATTTGCTGCTAAAAACCTACAGTACTGCGATGTTTTGTTTCTCTACGCACCTCAGTTGAGGTGGGGAGAGCTCAGAGAGGATTTTTTAAAAAAAAGTCCCTCCACCATCTCCTCGCGTGTCCTGACGGAGTTTCCCTGACTACTTGTGAATAATAGCTCTACACACCAATTGGAGTTGGATGTGATGATCACTGCATAGTGGACGTGGTGTAAATAAAGTGGGCATGGCTTACTGTTTACGACCCCCATGTGCTAATGAGTTTAACTGAGATAGAGAGAGAAAGCATAATGGGGCACTGAGTTGCTGCCCTTGTACAGTAATTGAAATGTTTTTTAATTCTTTCAAATCAAATTTTAGATAACATTAACGTAATGCAATGGCGTCAAAACTGTATTATTACTATATATCTTTATTGCGTAGAGCATCTAATTTTCATTATTGTTTGTTTTGTTGTTTGTTTGTTGTTCTTTTTTTTTGGGGGGGGGGGGGCTATTTGTTTATTTTATATCCTACGTTATCTGAACTATAGGCAATTTCTTTATCATCAAATAATTAAGAATAATAAATGCAATTCTTTAATTGTTAAAGTGTGATATAATTACGAATTTTTCCCTAAAATCTTTACATGCAAAAGTTGGCAAAAACCAAGTTAGCCAGTCATAGGATAAACCTGAATGCAAAACGACAGAAGCCTGATGAAAGTATCTTTGTACTGTCTAAATGACACACAAAAATAGAATATCATGAACTCAGACGTACATGACGAGATTCGTCGCACACGTCTATAATTCAAATTCAGTCAGAATATCATGAACTAGCAATTTTTTTATCAACTAAATGTCAAATGAAAATACAATGTATCAAGTTATCAAATACTTTTTGATCGAGAGAGAGAGAGTAGGATAAAGGATCAATGTAACACTGCCCATGACTGTTGAAGACATGTAAATCTGTACATATATTCTCATGATACATGCATTTTCTCCCGAAAAGCTGTATAAATAATACTGCATATTGAATGAGAAAAATTAATATGCAGCCTTTATATAAAAATGCGTGATCAAATTGGTAAAGCAAAGTTCTCTTCATAAGTAACGATGTCTGAACCAGATGCATCGACATTAAAGTTCCAGTGTTCTGAATACGTTCTTAGCAACATGTATATTAATATATTTACACGGATGTCTTTATTTTTTTTAAATACCCATAAGCTAAATTCACAAATCGGAGAGAGAGAGAGAGAGTGTTCTGAGCGGTCGCTGAAAAATGAGCTGCAGGATACCGAATTATATCTAAACTTGAATTTTATTATTTTAAATTAACCATGATTGGGGAAATATCTAAAATTAAACTGGAAGAAAAACAGAGAGAAGGAGAAAAGAAATAGCGAATAAAAGAATTAAAGTCGGGGGCTAAACAAGCGGGTGCGCACAGTCTCAACATCATAAAAATAGAATATCAAAATTTATCATTATCAGCCAAAAGACAGCTGAAAATACCATTTGCTGAATCCTCAAATATCTTTACAGAATTGTCAAGTATACATGATTTGACGTATGTTTGGATTGGTTTGGAGTTTTATAGCAATGCAGCACATGAATTCAAGGTAGGGTCAGACTGGTGATCTACCCCCCCCCCCCTTCCTTTTTCGTTTTATAAATCACTCACAGTTTCAGCAGCCGAGGCAATTGGAGATGGTTTGGGAGGTTCACCTAATATGGTGTGTTCCTGCACAGGGTATTTTTTTTTTTTTTTTTTGTAAAGAACTGAAATTAAAATGTTAATATCAACAATGACCTACAGTATAGTAGCTTATATAGCTGTAAATCTTTCCTATAAATATGTAGACTAAACACATCAGATATTGATATAACACTAATGAGAGAGAACAAAAGAAGGAGAGAGATTTTAATTTTGGATACTGGGATCTATACAGTTGTCATTATTTTGAACATTTTGACTTGAAAATTTCTATGAGTTCTACATTTTGACTTGGAAATTTATAGCAGCAATATTTTTGGACATAGAAATTTCTTAGAGTTTTGCATTCTTTTTACTGCAATATTTTACAGAGCAATACATTTGACTTAACAAAGTTTGTACATTAATAAACTTGAACATTTGGAGTTTGAAATCTGAATGAACAATACAGTTGGACTTAGAAATATTTAAGGGAAAAACATTTGTATTGGAAGATTTTATGGAGCAGTAACTTTGGACTTACAAATTTTTACAGAGAATGAAATTTGGACCTGAAAATTTTAAAGAGCTGTACATTTTTTTTGAGGAAAATAATGTACATTAGAGCAATATATTTTCCATTACAGCAACACATTTATACAGGAAGATTTTGTAGAGCAATATTCTGGGCTCACAGAGCAATACATTTGATGATTGCCACTATAAAAAAGAGCATAGTACTGCTGCCAGAAAGTCATGGTCAGACATTTAAAAGTATTGTTCATACCTTCAAATGTATGGTCCTACTTCTCATTGAAATGTCAATTCCACTATGTAATTTTATTTGTATGGCTCATACATTCCAATGTATGGCTGAAGTTTGGTTCTGTTACGTTCATATAAGGGTCTACTATGGTTCAGTATGGTTCTAAAATTTCGTACGAGACTATGATGCGCTTATAATACTTTCATTCAAATGCAGTGTTTTTCTTTAACAAATGATACAAATATATACAAACAATCCTTTCACATGTTAGGTTTAATTAGTTCTGCATCTACTTATGATCTAAAAATTATGGAAATGTTGTCATGATTTTACGTAATCAATACATTTATTTACAAGCAATTATTTGGCAGCCAATGGTCAATAAATAAAATTGGCAGTCAATTCAGTTTATTGGTACCGTAAAATGGGACTCGGTCAGAGTATACACTACAGGAGGAAGAAGACAGGTCATGGTCAGCTTCTATCTTTTGGTGATCTAGGTTACTACATATACCATGCCTGTTCTGCACCTCCGCAAACTGATCTTGTGTAATCTTTGATGTCCCTTTAGAATGTTCAACATTAGTGAATGTGAAATGTTGACACTGCACTTCCTCAAACTGATCTTGCTTTTGAAGACTCTTTGCTCCGTAAGACTAAGGGCCTAGACCTCTTTTTGTTATATGCAGCCACTTCTCATTTAGTTCCTATATTATACTCATTGCGGGTACATTACTACTACTACTAGTATTATTACTACTACTAATCATCATCATCATCATCTTCTTCTTATTATTATTATTATTATTATTATTCAAAGAGGTTTGATTACTACTGTAATTACTACTATTTGTCAATATATTTTCTTTGAGAACAATATTCTGATGAAATCTCAACAAGGTTCCTGTTTAGAGCCTTTTATCTCCTTGGAACTGGACTGATTAACACCCTGTTGTTATGGAAGATTTCTTTAACATGAAACGCAAAAGTGTTAAACAGAATATAATGTATCCAGCACAATGTCTAGTATCAGTATCCCAAAAAAATTATTGATTTTTAACAATCCTGAACTTAAGTTTACCCCTTATATCCTGAGAGCAATTGACAAACTGCAAATGTGGTTTAAATTTTCCAACAGAAAGCCAGGTCACAAAAGAGCTCCCAATCAGCAGCTCTGGTCAGTGTACATGATACATTAATTATACTGATCTTCTTATTCTTGGGTGTTGCATAGTGCTTTAAGGACATACTTTGATTTCACTTGTATAAAAAATTTATAGATCTACAATTGCTTGTGTTTCACAATTTGCATTTTAATTTTTTTTCTCCAATTTCTTGGATGAACAGTATATAAATTTGGGTCACAACAATGCTGCACTACTGTGTGTATTTCTTGGCTGACTAAAGTATCTAACATTTCTCAAGAGTCATTAAAAGGATATTGTGGAGATAAAGTCAGTAGAAAGAGTATTATGATGAACTGGAAGAATGGAAAAACTGAAAAAGCAGAAGCTTAGGAAGGTGTAATAATAAAATCTGGTAAGTATTGAAAATTCCATAATTTTTTGTATATTTTATATGGTCATTTAAATATAGTTTAAGTCTGTGCTTGTTTCAAGCAGTTTTGCAGTCTATAATGGTGCATTAATTCTGATGTCAAAGCATCCCTAGTCCTTTATATTTTCTTGCATTATAATTAGGGTACATTGTCTAAATAATGATTTGCTAAAATAGTAGTATTACAAATGCAGTTCAATTGAATACCCTGTATCAAGGATAATACACCATCACTGTAAGCCTAAAAGTAATCATGGTTTGCACAAGCACAGGCCTTTGAAATTCTATCACTGTAGTATGAAAATGTCAAAATATCTGAGAAAAAAATGAAAAAAATCCTATATAGAGATATAATAAAGGACAGTTCTAGATGAGAGGGTACAATTTCGTCATTTTTGCCTGTGCTATACATAATATTTTCTAAAATCCTGCTTTTTCTAAAAGAATGAATGCTAATCATTTGTCTGCCATGGTGGTGTGACTATAATGATGGTAGTTCCAAAAGTAATCCAGAAGAAATCACCGTAAATCCAACATGAAACAATTATGGGTAACTCCATTACCAATGTCAAGGTCATGTGTATAAATACCATTTGCTAACAAACTTCGTATTACTATGTAAACTTTCTGATGAATTTTTAGTAATTCATAGAAAATAGGTACACATTCTATATACTCTTATTTTTACCTCAGTGAGAAGATCAAGCTGATTCCTGAAGTTGATATGTATATGAAAATGGGATATCTGAGGCCTCAGGCTGACATGACCAGAATTCTTCGCTGTCCAACAGAGGGAAGGATGGGCCATGTTAATTATCTTTTGAGGAAGTTTATATATTGGAAGTATCCAGCACTGAGGAGCTATAGCAGAGTTCAGAGGTTCAATTATTGATAGTTCCAAACAAATCCTAAATCTACAGAAAGTGAAGGTTTGCCGGGTATCTAATGTTTTGAATATATTGTATTATGTTTCTGTGTTTGTTTATATTAGTATGCCTTTGCATTTTAGTTACAATATTGTGAATCATCTTTTGCTTTTAGCAAAAAAGCATGGTATTTGTGATTCCATGTGGGTATATTGATGAAAATTATAATATGAAATAAATTATAATGGACTGACATTAAAGTAAAGCATAATTTCTGGTGATTAGAGACCTGAACATTCTTAATCAGAAAAAATCATACAATTAAATTGAGGTTCATAGATTTAAAAATATGTTTTCCTAATATTCATTAGACAAATATTTCATTTTATGTAAATTTGTTCAAAACTTAAATAAGTTTAACTTTAGTAGGCCAGATGGCTATGAAATACTTTAAGTTAGCTAATGTCATACCCTTAGCTGAACATGCACTCAGTGTATTGACTGAAGGAATCCTTCATTTTATGGACACACATTTATCAATTTGATCACTTTTGTATTCTTTGGACTCTTGCAGCATTGTTCTATTTGTCTATCCATCTTTCTATCTCTATATTTAGAGAGCTAAATTGCACAATTGCTCAATGCTGATTGACTGCATGCTTTATACAATATGAAGAGATAACAAGATTGTTATACTTCAGTATTCAACATAGTATTCTTATATACCGTAATCACGGTAAGTCTTGGGACACGAAAAAATAATAATTTTTTTTCTTGTCCCAAGACTTATATGCCTGTAAAATATATACAATTTTCGGTGTCCCAAAACTTGTAGACCCAAAAAATGTAGAAAAAATTGGGAAGATCGCCATCCGTCACACAGCAGTGACGAGCTCTTTCAATTACCACGTCATTCGTCAATAAACTGTTATACACTACTATGATTGTTTATGTTATTATTTTGCATGTGCATATTTTCCGATTTCTCCAACATGATTTAAAATAAAGGTAAATAAAGACTTCATAATTCACGGGCCGCTTACATTTAAGGAAAGACCTGTACTATAGTGTACAGTAATTACACAGTGCAAATCGTACTTGGCGTCACTTATATCCTTGTTTATTCCAAAAAATATTCGATGCAGATTTTGCTTTATTCATCATTTTTACCAAATCGCATTCTTTCAGATTACATTTCAGCTACACGTTCATTGCTGTTTCATTTATTTGGATTCACGCGCTCAACAGTTACTGTTTTTCAGTGGTATAAGCGATCCGACAAAGTGATGTAATCTATATGAAAAGGTACGCGTGTTTTATTTATAAAGCACATAACCAGCATAAATTCCAATAACTTGTCATATATAATATGTGTTAAAATTCTGAATAGATCGATTAAGAGCATCATTGATTCATTTTAGTTTAATGTTTCGGATTCACAAAATGATAATTTTTCACGCATTATTCATTCCACTTTTGATTTTGGCAAGCTGGTTGTTTTGATGTCTCCTTTGTTTATAACTGGCGGATTTGTCTTTTGTTTTCCGACAGCAATCCAGCCCAGTTAATTGTTAAAACCCTGAAATTGGCTTGGGTAAAGAGGAATTTTGTCCAGCGGCAATGCCGGTACTTTGATGTGTGATTGGCTTCTACTGCGTAATATTAGCACGATTACCGTAACTGAGTAAACCGGACTTATTTAAGGTCGCTTACATCAAAGCAAACTACCACGGAGTTTTTATTTTAAAAGCATTATTTCTTAAACTTCTTTATCGTATTTTAAAGATACTATTTAAGTTTAGTGCAGTGGTGCCTATGATTCGAATAAAATGTATGTACTTCATTCATCACAAGTAAAATCTTCAATGTGCACGTGGTGACTCCATGATGTAAACATGCGTACAATAAATGCTAGAGTTGGAATAAACACCATTTTCATTGTTCTCATCCTGGCATCACATTGTAATGAATTAGGTATTTCCATTTTCAGGGAGAAAAAAAACTCCCCAATAATTACGGGTGACTTTCGACAATTTTAATGCAATAATGCATAAACTGACAATAGTAAACTAGAGCACAATAGGGAGAAGTTATTGTTGAATGGGTATAACATACCACTAATGCTCAGTTCTTGTCATCGTCTGATTAAATTATACATATTTTAATTTGATAGAAATAATAAGAAAACAGAGAAAATTCAATATATTTATTCACTCTTCAAACTAATTGAAATAATTTATAATATTTCCATGTAATAATTCATAGTGAGAGTCCCTTAACAACCACGAAGGCATGTTTTTTTTACATGAGGTTACGATCGATAAAATACGCCGATCAATCAGTAGGAAAAAAATGTTTTAGGTGTCCCAAGACTTACAGTTTATGAAAAAATTGCTTTAACTTCGTGTCCCAACTTTTATAGGACATAAAAAAATTACTTTTGAAAATAATTAAGGGTGTCCCAAGACTTACCGTGATTACGGTGTATATATATATATATATATATATATATATATATATATATATATATATATATATATATATATATATATATATTTCTTTTCTTTAGAATTTACGATAGCTGTTTATGCCAAGAACAACTTGCATTTACCACATGAAAAGGAAGTATGCTGTTTTAACACAGTAGGTGTCTTACTCGTGGACAAAGAGGGGAAGAAAAAAAACTAAGAAATAAAAAATAGGGCATTTTGAACTGAACGGGATGGAACAAGCTATTTTAATAACATTCCTATTTGTGGACATACTCAATAATATGTCTCTACCTTACACAGAAGCTTTGACTGTTGGATCATGTTACTTATGTTCATTAAATTTAAACAAAAAGCACATTTTTTCCACATTTGTTTAAATATTACATAATCAGAAAATTCTGAACTGCATTTATTGTCTATATTATGTTGGTTTATGTGTGACTGTAATGTCACTTTAACATTTTGTACAGTGTATCAATACAATATTTACATTTTGCATACTAGAATACTTAAGATGTCAACAATGGAGGATAAAAAGGTACAGTTCATGTTTGTTAGATTTTGTACCCTTTGTCACTGTCATTTTTACACTTTGTTGTTGGTTCACCCTCCATCATTAATATTTTAAGAGATTCAGTTTCCGTATATAGCATGTGGTTTTTCTGAGAATTTCACGTCGATTTAAACTGTGACTGTAAAGCTGCGTAGTGCTACAATACAGACTGTGACCTTAAAGTTACATCATATTTTGATGATAATTCCTGTCAATATTTTATAAAAGCGTTGACCATGGCTACCATCTTGATTTGTGTAGAACATCCAGTGAAGTCAGGTCCCAGTTTTAGTACACATGCCCAATTGTGTCACAGTCTATCAATATACTGCCATTACTATTGAAGGGCTAAGCTCGTAGTTCGCATTTTAGTGCAAATTCGGGGTGTTTTCTTTTCTTTTAATTATTTTAACTCATTAACCCCGGGAGATTCTTTTCATTATCGCCTGAAATGTGGGTATAAAACGTATTTTTGGGATTACTTCTGAATGCAGCAAAACACATCTGCTTAAGAAAGTTTTTCGTTTAGCCGGATACTTAGGTGCATCAGAAACATTGTTTTTGATTGACTATTACGCTCGTGCATGTGCAGAAGGGTAAAAGTTGGCCTTTTTTTTTGTATTGGACCCCCGATTTTTGTGTCGTGTCCCCTTTTTACTCCAAATCTCAAACTTATCCTACTTTTTGCAAAGGTTCATCTGTCTATGTGCAGTTCGGACGGGTCTGCTTTAGATCTAAGGCCAAAAAGTCTAATATCCGGACACAAACTCCAGTTCCGAATGTGGCAATGTTCGACCTAAAAACAATCGGGTTCTCAAACATTGCATTTGTTTCGCTGTATTTTAATGCGAGTAGAAAGTCGACATTGTTTGGTATCATTGTGGAGCTACATCTGTCTACTTTCCTGCAATACCATCCACTTTAGTGTATCTTAAATGATGTTGATGTTACAGAGCTCGGAAGTAGGGTACAACCTCATGACTCGTAAACATGGCGCTAGGGGTTAATGAGTTAAATAACAGTGGTTGTCATTTGAAGTTTAATTGTCCATATCTAGGACTACTTTTAGCTCTACTGGTCATAGACTAGAAGACCTTATGGTATAGTCCATCGTCTGTCTGTCCATTATTATAAATTTGTTATTGCTGCTCCTAAAATACTTGGAGGATGGCCATGAAACTTCACACACAGTCATCTCAATCGTGACATAAAGCACCAAATATTACCACCATTACTTAAATAGAAAAGAATTTAAATAACTTCTTCACAAAACTGCTAAATATAATTTGACCAACTTTTACAGACAGCATTTTGGTATAAAGGGCTTTTAAATTTGTACAAATGACGTTAATCCGCACTACAACTAGTGAACAGAATTTGACCACTTTTGCCACAAAGTGTCCTGGCATAGGAGCAATTCAATATTGGACAAATTATCAGATGTACCATACAAAATGGCAGAGGATAGAAAAAAAACTAGAGAAACCTTGAAACAAATGTTTAAATAATATATGCAACAACATTGGAATTCATCTTTACAGAGCATCTTATTGACACAGATTTATTGGCCAATTCCCCCTGCATTTGACTGTTAGGCAGATGTCGGCACAGTGAGCAATCTCAGCCCATTTGGTTGTCTTGTTAATTCATCTTTCTTATGATTACTGCTTATGACATGTTCCAAGAAAGTTGTGCTTCAAATATTCCCTACACTGTTTGCTTTTCGTAGCAACCAAGAGCAAAACGTTTTGGTTTTTCCAATGAAAATATAGTTTTTATGAAACTTTGTGCAAATGCCTTTTATTGCTTTTTCTACCAAAGTTATGTTTTGGAAGGCTTTTCTGCAACTGTTTGGTATCAGGTGGAAAAGGTATATTTCTCCTTTCCAACAACAACTTGGCCAGTAATGATCAAACTTTGTTATAATGTTCTTGATATGTTTCAGCAAAGTTGTAGTTTTGTTGGCCTTCTACCAACCAATGAAATTTAGTAGCAACTAGGAGAAATGCATCTTTTCCTAAATCTCTTGTGCTTTTTTCAACCTTTGTGGAAATGTTTTTGTGTCATGTTTTACCATTTTTGGATGCCCCCCCCCCCCCCGTCAATGATTTTGTTTTTATTACTACCAGTTGGGAATTATTTTTTTTGTGTATCATCTAATTCTACATTGCCAGTCTAAATAAAACTTGTTTAGAGTAGTCCTGTGACATATTGTATTGATGTTCTACCTATAAGCAGTCTTGGAGGACTCCATAGCATCGGTTTGGTATTGTAAGCAAGTTGAAAAAGACTAGAGTACTCTTCAATCCCTTTAGCTTGTAGAGAAATGTAATCCAGATGAGTGGTTTGAGGCTTACTTGGGCTTCTTGTTATAGATCTATAGCTTCAATTAGTATGAAAAGCTTAAATCTCTTTTGTTATTAGATTAAATATTTGAGCGCTGTGACTTCGTTTATCGTTGTCAGCATCAACTTTATTGTTTGTTTTAATTAAACTGTTTTTGGTAATTAAAATTATGGATTTTGGAACTTTTCCTAATTGAAGGAGCATTGTTCTTTTTGTTGGGTCTCTAGATGTCTGTTTTGTACTAATGATGAAATCCATTAAAATTTGTACCCTGGAAAAAAAAGGAATTGAGAGTATTTGGAAATGTAATGAGTTGGTAGGTATTCTCAAAACACTTGAAGATGAAACTCAACTCAAAACACAAGTAATGAAAGTTCTGGAATTTGTATGATTCTAACTTTTAGTCTATTTGGAGTTACATATACTCTAGATTTTCAGATATGGAACTTAAACTTGAATTTGGTGCTTACACATTTTTATTAATATAGTGTTTGGCCTAGAGATACATGTAATACAATTTTGAGCTTGTATTTTACATTGAGTTGTTCCTCTCTGCCAATCAAAAAGTGACTTTTCAGAAATAAAATCATTTGTAATTGTTTAATACCCCATCTCTAGCTCAGAGTCTGACTTATGTTTAATAAACTCTAGATCTGAGAAACCCCTTCATTTGAATCATGCCTTCCACTTGTGACTCTTGAAGTCCAAAGGAAGTGGATAAATCATTGTAGATGTACTTTTCATTTTTTCAGAGGGCTGAAGAGAACGAAGCTGCAAGCTGGAATAACAAAGATCGTAGAGATATGTTGGCAAAAATAGCTTTGAAAGCTGTTCATTTCGATGGGAGTCGGAGAATGAAAATCAATTTATTGGAGAAATTAAAAGTAAGTTGGAAATATAAAATATTGTGAATTGCAAAATTTTATCAAACATAACATTGTAGCAAGAGCAAGGTTGGAAAATGGCAGATTTCTCTCCCTGTTAGATTCAAATAAAACTCACATAAATAAATGAGGTTCTTATTGCTTTCTTAAATATGTTTTTTAATTTGTATCCAGGAGGACCTAGGACTCAGAACCGCTTTTAATAAACAAAAGCAGCCATGAAAAAAACCCATTGGTTTTCATCTCCATTGTGGCACCTATTTGGTGTATTAAAGGTACGGTGGATAACAAGCTATTATCAAGCTGATTGATTGAAAAGATGCATCTTATGTAGTGCATTTACACACAATATACATAATAGTCTGTGATCATACCTATAAAACTTGCCTTTTGTTTCGCAACAATGTTTAAATGATGTGCATTATATTTTGATTAAGTGCAGTTGACTGCTTATTACTGTTAGCACTGACTTGCATGTCAAAATCTTGTCCAAATCACCCCATAAAGGACACTTTGTGTATTTCTCAATAATTTTCTTTACAAAAAATGCTGTACAAACATTTTGTACATAGTAATAGCTTGATATGTTGCTATAGCATATAGTGAAGAATGAAAATGTTCAGAAGATCAGTGACCAAAGCTTTTTGTGTATGTCAGGGTGTGTGCATGGGGGTGGGTGGGGGTGGAGGAGGAAGCTTACTTTATTTTATTAACAGTCCAATAAAATCATTCCTCATCTTGATGACTGGTTCCAAAATGTGATAATTGTATGCAAGTTTTGTAGGAGAGAGAGAGAGATGGCATGTGAGGCACTTTATCAACATACATATCACCTGGATTTATCAATTTATGCAATAAAACAGTAAGATTGGTACAAATATATTTTTATTTCAGTGCATACTTCCCTCCCCATTCATGATTTTATCATTGACATGATGAATTTGACTTAACCAATTAGAAGTCAATACTATCTCATAAAACTTTGTATACATTTCCTTGATTTTCTTAACTTTATATTAAGTGACTTCGAAATTAAGGCTGATCCATTATGAACATACAGATATATGTCAGTGAGTTCTCTGTGTGGCATGTAGTTATTGTGCTTCAAATAAAACATGGTCAAATGGTGTTGAAATTCAGGATATATATATATATATTTGTTTTTTGTTTTTTTCAAGTTTAGATCACTTTCATTGAAATATATTATTATTGCCCCCACTACAAACATGGACAAGATATAGTCTGTCCATCTGTATGCACACATTGTTAGGGCCCGGCATCTTGATGAGGAAGCCTTATAGTAGTCACCTTTCTGGTTCAAAGGGTTGTCTGTCTGTCTGTCTATTTCCACCTTTCTGGTTCAAAGGGTTGTCTGTCTGTCTGTCTATTTCCACTTCTTGTAACCAGCAAAACTCTGCAACCTTTGCACATAATTGGATGCCATTTGGTAGGTGAATTGCCTATTACATATAGATGTACCTTTTAAAGGTTTGTTTTTTAGGTCAGATATCGATGGAATTATTTATCATTTTTGATCAATTTTAAATCTCTGCTACAGCAGATTCTTGTAGCTTTCATAGCTCTGGGACCGATCAATAATCTTTATGCAGTTTGGTGTGTCATTATTTCATGGACCTCAATGCGCCTTTTATGTGTTTTGTCTCAGCAGTTCCATTTTGTAATGAGTTAAGACTCCTGACAATTAACTTAATATCTTCAGAAGGGATGTTGCTTGTAACCAGCATAGCTCAAGAACTATTCAACATATTCTGATGCAAGTTGTTATGAATATTGTCTCAGACTTACACATGCCTTAATTTGTTTAGTCTCATTTGGACAGAGATATGGCCCTTGTTTCTAAAATTTTTGTCTTTGCATAAATATGAGGAATGTTGATGACAATCTGCATAGCTCAAGAACCATTAAATATATTTTTGATGGAATTCAGTAAGAACATTCTTTTGAAGACCTAAATGTGACATTTATGGGTTCTGTCTCATCAGTTCCATTTTGGGCAGAGTTATGGCCCTTGTCAATCAATGTTATATTATGGGAAGTTGCTTGTAATCAGCATAACTCAAGAACCATTCAACATGTTTTGTTGTAATTTGATGTGAGCATTGTTTCATAAACATATATGGGTGTTTTATAGGTGTGAGGTCTCATCTACTAAATTGTTCTCTGTGGTCTATATTTCAGGCTCTTGGCATTGTTAGCTGCAGAGTGAATCAAATTTGTATGTGGAGGCATCTTAGTGCAACGCTAATACATAACTAAGTCACTGTGACAAGTATTTCAGGCTTTTGGACAATAATTGTTAGCTGCAGAGTCAATCAGATTTGTATGTGGATGCATCTTGGTGAATGCAACAACGTTTTATCAAAAATGTGGTAATGTGGTCTCAATTTTAGGCTTCTGTCACTTTGGTTCAGTTTGTATTTAGGGTCAGTTTCTCATGCACATTTGACAGCAGTATCATACAAGAAGGGGGTGGGGGATTTGTTTTCTATTGCGCACATTTCTAGTTTGGTGTGTGTTATGAAACAAGTAGATATGTGTAACTTAATAGAGGTTGTCACTGCATGTTGATAGACAAATATCCATACCCCAGTTTCAGACCTAATCTCTAAATAAATTCATCAGATCTGCAATATAATGTGATATAATACAAAGTTGAAATGATACAAAAGAGAGGAATGAATTTAGCAGTATGAATTGAAATAACCAATGTGTTGTTGAAGGCAATAATTTCACCAACAGAATTCAAGTCTAAACTTCCATTTAACTTTAAAGACCCAGTGAGCTGATTGACTAAAATGCAATTCTGTCTTAAAATTGACCAATCAGTTGCCTCAAGTCTTGTCTTAAGAATCGTGTTGGTGAAATAGAGACCTGGTGTCATTTCTGATCATATTTGGTGTGACTGGGAGAACAATGGCCCACGTGTAATCTTTACTCACTTCACTACTTCTCATTACAGTCAACATCTCAAAGCTGTTTTTTTTTTTTTGCCTTATTTAAGTCAAGACACATATTTGTAGAACTTTTTAACATGTGCTATGACCCATTTCTTAAGGAAAACTCAACAGAAGTTTTTAAATCTAAAAAGGAGATTACTACGAGCTGTTTAAGAACTATCTTTGACCAAATACCTGTACATTTATGGTTTTTAGTTTTCAGTCCATTCCTTGTTTAAGAATAATTATTAAAACTTTAAAACACAGGATTACAAATTGGTGAGTTTATTTAAATCTTATTACAGTATTTTTATTCCAAAGTTATACAGAAAATGATTGAACTATACGACATCATACTAATGGGTCCAAATAATACATGCAGTTTATTAAGATGTGTCTGTACATCTTGACTTGCTAAATTACTTTTCACTGAAATTGAAATTTATTTACTTGTTTACAATAATGTTGCTTTTGTGTTGTCAGTGTCTGTAGTAATTATTTTAATTTGGTGATATCTTTTTAAAAACTTGGAAGACTATTGTTACGACTAGGGATAAATGTAACAAAAGAAAGGATTACTCAAACAAGCTTTCAAGATTTACAAACACAAATTTAATTTCTTAAAATATAAAAATATTTAAAACAAAGTGAAAGAATTAAAAATAACTTACAGTTTAGAAATTAGTAAATAATCCTAAATGTCCTATTGAATTTTGATAATCCGGAAGTTAATCCAAAGTATTCTTAATGAATGAAAGTTCCAAGTTAATGAAAGATTGTTCCGAATGAAGTCACTAAAGAGCTGATATGCCACAAGAAACACAGTTTTAAATCAAAATGTTATTAATTCCAGGTTAATCCTTGTGAATGTAGAATATCACAAAGTTCTAGAATTGTTTCCGGTAATTCCAACGGAGCTGAATAATACTTAAATCTTTAAATAACAGTACTTAATCCCCAAAAATGTACTGTCTAGAAATATTTCTGAAGCAGATAATCACATACAATGAACCAATTTCGTTTATGACCTCTCAAGCTGAAGGGACCATGAAGAATCAAGAAAGCAGCTATTACATCTCATTTATAGTCTCTGTGCTGCGTAAATCAAATAAAACCCAATTGTATTCCGTCTCAAATAAACATCTCATTATTACGATTTCTTATCTAACTTCTGGTCAACAAAATGAATCATTCTTTGAATCTCAAGATCCAGGTCAGAACAATAGTACATTTCTTCACGCGCCAGTCACGTGACAGGTGACTCATGCTTCAACCGACAATATTATTGATTTTTCCCAGGACAGAAGCACTGGGTCAGGTTCCTGTGTACTTTACCATAGTGTTGACTACCGAATTAAAGAATAACTCTACTAGGGTCACAAACAAAATAAAACTATATTATAATTTAAAAAGATGATACATAATTCTGTAACACTATACCTTACTAAACCATGTTGAAACTGGACTATGATATAAAGTCAGTACATTAGAGAGCCACAGTGACTGAGTGGTTAATTGGTATGCCAGACTCATGACCAAAATCTTGCCCAGACCAGGCAGGGTCAGCCAGGGTGTGTCTCCTGGCAAGTCGATCACTTTGCTCATATTGCCTTGACATGATCCAATCTATCATGTTTTGATGAATTTTCACCTACCCTGGGATTGGCACATTTTGCCTGCTGCATATTCTACTGCTCCTTGTTGTTTAAATAGTATTACACATGGTTGTTTTTTGCATGATTTTTATTACATGTTTTTGTGATTGTATATTTTTTATTGTGATTCATTTAATAATTTATATTCTTGCCACAGGACATGCGACTGGATTTAAGGGAACGTTACCGAAAGCCTGAAAATCTGGACAGATGTGTGTCATGCTGTGTAAACCCAATAGGTAAACACTCTAACATCAGTTAAACACAGGGAAATGGACAGTGGAAGACATCTTTATATAAAGGACACATGTTCATAATTGATATGTTTATGAATTCTCAATCAAAATCATTATAAAATTGTGTGTTACATAAAGTGCAGCTATCAAACATCTAGAATAGACTTTTTTTGAGCTATACTGGTCATAGATCAGAAGAACTTGTGGAATAGCCTGTTTTCCATTGTCATTTGTCATCCATCCATCCGCTATCACATGTTTGTTATATCTACTCTTCCTAAACTATTTGGAGGATTGGCATGAAACTTTACACATACACACTCATCCCAAGGTCTAGTTTGTCCAAATGAAAATGGTGCTGCTTGGACAGCTAGTATGGCCACCACAGCAGCCATATTGAAAATCTTATTGTCACTACACCTCCTGAACAGAAAGTCGTATTGATGTGGGGTTTTCACCAGAAGACTTTGTATGATGTTTAGTTGGTCCCAAATGACAATGGTGCCAATTCAACACCCATTATAGCTACTATGGCAGCCAAGTTGTATCCTGTTATTGTTACACCTCCTGAATGGAGGATCATATCAACATGGGGTTTTTAATGAAAGATTTCTTGCGATGCCTAGTTGGTCCTAAATGAACACAGTGCAATCTGATATACAGTATGATGACCACAACAGCCATATTGAAGTTTGTTTTATTGCTAATCCATCTGAATAGAAAGTCATCAACATGGAATTTTCACCAGAAGACTTTTTATGATGTCTAGTGGGTTCTAAATGAAAATGGTGCCACTTGGGCTTCTAGTATGGCCACCACAGTAATAGTAGCCATCTTGAAAATATTGTTATCGCAGCTTCTCTTGAATGGATGGTCATATCAGCCTAGGGTTTTCACTGAAAGATTTCTTATGATATCTTCTTGGTTCTAAATGAAAATGGTGCTGATCTAACATCCAATATTGCTACTGTTATTGCTACTTCTTCCAGATGAAACATTGTATCAGCATGCAGGGGATGCCAGAAGACTTCTTATGATATCTAGTTGCTTTTAAGCAATAATGGTGCTGATCTACCACCCGATATGGCTAACATGACAGCCATCTTGAAAATCTTGTTATCGCTACTCCTAAATGGAAAGTTATCTTGACATGGGGTTTTCACCAGAAAACTAATTATGATATCTAGTTGGTTTTGTAAATGAAACTGGCCTTAAATACTATGCTTCCTAAATGGAAAATTTTATTGATGTGGGGTTTTAGACAGAAGACTTCTTATGAGGTATAGTTGGTTCTGAATGAAAATGAAGCCATGTTGGCCATCTTGAAAATCCTGTGTTATTGCTACTCCTCCAGAAATGATGGTCATAGTGACATAGGATTTTCACCAAAACACTCCTTATATATGTAGTTGTTCCTAAAAGCAAATGGTGCCAATCTTATATAAAATATGGCTGCCACAACGGCAATCTTAAAAATCTTATTATCACTACTACTCCTGAACAGAAAGTAATGCTGACATGGGATTTTCACCAGAAAACTTCTTATGATGCCTAGTTAGTCCTAATTGAAAATAGTGCCACTCAGGCATTAAATATTGCAGTTACAGTAACAACTTTGAACATCTTGTTATTCCTACGCCTCCTGAATTGATGGTCATATCGACATAGGGTTTTCACCAAACTCTTCTAATGATGTCTAGTTTATCCTGAATGAAAATGGCGCCAATCTGACATCCAATAAGGCCGCCACAGCAGCTAATTTGAAACTCTTATCACTCAGGAATACCAGCAGTGAAAAAGAAGACATGGTATTATTTGAATTCATGGACATTCTTTTCGGGCAGTAAAGGATCAGTCCCTTTGAGGGAATCTTGTTATTCATTCTCATTGCACCCAAAGGCCACTTTTGTTGCATTTAGCAAACCTGCAAACTGAACTTATTCACTTGTTACACTATGCACCTGTTCACTTGTGAATATTGCTCTGCTTGTATGCCCTTTGTCTTTATAATTTGAAGGTATATGTAATTCTATTGTTAGCTAAAAACCATTAAGTGGTTACTCAAAAACTGCTCAGCGAAATTTGACAAATTGTTATAGAAGGCACCCTGGTTTGAATGCCTTTCAATTTTATGACATTAATGCAGATCAGTTATTAAATATTGCTTAAGATACTAAATATAAAAATCTTCAAACAGCTGTCTCATAACCCATTTAAAGAATTTGAAGAAATATTGACATAAAGCATCCTAATCACCCAGATTTCATGACCAACTGCTCCTGTTTATAAATTGCTGTGCAACTTTGATCATATTTTGGTCATCATCGGAAGACAGGTATATTGATCAGTCAAGTGTTGCTGCAGTTATTTTAAACATTACTACTACTACCCACTTTTATTTTTGGAGCTTTATAAAACAGTGTATGACCCAAGTTGGTGACTGCAGCTTGTCTTACAGATTTGAGTTCACCTGGCCATAAGGCAAAGTGAGTTTATTCTGTGGCCCTGTGCCCACCATACATAGTCAGTTGTCTGTCGTTCATCTTCGTCAGTATGGCTATTTTAAATATCTTCTCAAAAACTGTCAGCCAGTTTCAATGAAACTTAGAAACCTGCTGTGTTGGTTCCTCTAACAATGGTGTAGCTTCCATAACAACCATATGGAAAACCCATTTTCTGTTTCCAGAATGGCTGAGCAAATTTTAATCAAACTTGGTAGGAAATGTTTCTCTTGACATGCACTATTCACATTTTGTCTGGGGTGGCTTCCTTAGCAACATTGTGGCTATCTTATCAATCAGCTGGAAACCTTTTCTCGATATCGTATTTAGAATGGCTGAGTCAAATTTGATTAAACTTAGTAAGAATGTTTCTTAGGACATGCTCTTCACTATCAACATTATGTCTGTGGTGGCTACCCTATCAATGGTATGGCATCCATAGCAACCATATGAAAAAAACTATTTTCAACTTCTGCTTCAGAATGGTCAAGTCAATTTTAATTAAACTCAATAGGAACAAGTATTAAAACATGCTTTACCAGAATTAGTCATGGAAGACTTCCCAAGTGATGATATCATCCATAAGTGGCTGTAAAAATGTGTTCACCCAATTTAGCCAAGACATTCTTGTGACTTAGGAAGAGTGACATGTTCTTACCAATTTCTTACCAGTATCATTATTGACTGACACAGATAGTATTACAGATTTCTCCAGTGCTGCGACCACTCCAGGACACAATCTCTGCCTTTTTCTTGGGAATTTTTGTAAAATAAGATTGCAAAATAAAATCAGTGTAATGAAAGTTAATAAAAACAGTAAGAATGAGCTTTCTTATTTATCATTTTTATTTAGATTCATCACTTGCTACACTGCAGTTCAATCCGAGTTACGAGAAACACAAATAATCAGCTGCTACAAGAAACACAAATAATCAGCAGCTGAAATGGACTGGTCAGGATCTTTGTATTATCCTTAATTTTTTATTTTCAAATATTTATTAAGAAATGAGCTATTTCAAATATGAATACTTCTCATGTGTTTGTTTTTTGATGTATAAATTTTGTACTAAATTTTACTTTACAATTTGTGACCATGTACATGTTCATCCTCCTTTGATGTTCTTCCAGTTTGACATTTGTTCATGGATAGGTAAAATACTAATACTAGTACATGTCTCTTCTGTTGATATATTCATATGTCAATCAAGACTACAGCATCATAGCTAGAACAGATAATCAGACTTAACTTTTGGTATTTTAAACATCAACTTGGCAAACTTTGCGATAGAAAAGGTGTCACAACCAGATGACAAATTTAGTCTGAAAAAAGATGACACATTTGAGTGGTCAAACCAATTGCACAATATTCCACATTTTGACCGGTTTTCCACATCATACGAAACAATGTGTTTGCATAGAAGTGAACACTTGGAAACCAGTCCACGTTATTGTTCTTGCTGCTGTAAGTGATAGTCATAGTGATTATGATGTGGCAAGTGTCAGCTGGATCTAAAGAGTGTAGTCAACATAATTCTTTGTAAATTCCCATTTTGTCTTCTCCAGATGAGAGTTAACAGATGAGAGACAAGTAAACAAGTGTTCTTTATGAGTAATGAGAGAATTTATTACCTTTGAAACAGCACATTTTGATTTCCATTTGTTAACAAACGCACTTGCCCAGTTCTAAACTCTCCCTGTAAGGAACTTGGATAACTGAGAAATTGGTCTATTCATGGCACGATCCAATTTGTACAGCCCTGTAGCAACGGGGTAGTAAACCTGTTTTTAACTTCTTCATAATAGATTCCAGCATAAAGACCTTTCGATGTTGGATAATTGAAGCTGATAAACCATCAGTTATTGATGAAGACACATAAAATAGATAATTTTGTAAAAACTACTTTCATAGCATAACAGAAATCATCCTAGTGACCCCAATTTCTTGGTTAACTGCTATTGCATTTGGCTATTAAGCACATGGCAGCCATATGAATGATTGATGCACCATTTTGGACTTTTGCTCATGGATTTGTATTCAAATGGATTAATATATGGTCATCATCTGAAACAAAGGTTGAAACATCTCTGAAAATGTGCTTGCCCAGCCTGGAAAGTACTACATATTTCGACTTGCCCAGAACACACTTTTACTCAACCAGTTATTACAGAAATATTGGGGCTGACGATATTAATGACCTTGATTCGATCATGTGAAAAGTTATTTTTCCAGAACTTTTGTTTATGTGATCCTTCTAAAACAAGTTGTAAGTAATTGCAGATAGAGACCAGTCTTCTCTCCCACTTAGCATTTATCCATATTAAAGAGTGAAAGTGAAGCACTTATGTGAGCTTGATCAGAACAAATGAAACACAAACTTCTGGTAGAAAGTATGAAATTAAAAGTTGGCAGTATTCTCAACAGAACATCCTTTTCATTAAAGAAAAAACCTGTCAGTTCTGAATCAGCACTTGATGGGTGAGTGTGAGTGAATGGAAAATATGCATGTTTTCCTTTCTAGGAAAAGTGAACTTTCAACCTATATGAAGATGCAGAGATGTACCACCAATCTGCATCTAGACCATTCTTTCTTCCTAGGTCCTAGGCAACAGTTTGGAGTGGGTTTCATAGAACTACCCCCTAGGGTGGGGATTAAGGTGGCTAACTTTGTACAAACATGTAGGCCGGTGTGTCCTATTACCGCGTTACTTCTTATAAAACTTTATCAAAATTATTTTCAGTATGCTTACTTTTTCATTTTTATTCTATTACATTAGTAATCAACATGTGAGGCACTGGTCATGGTGAACGATTTTCATTTCCGATCAACGGGTTCACCTAATAGCTGGGTTCATGTAGATCACATCTGACGGGAGGTGCTCTAAAGAGAATGTCCTATTACCACGCAATTGACCATCAGTAATACGGTATCAAAGTGAGGGGAAACAATTCAGGTAGTATTATGTAATAGGCAGTAAAAGCAACAGACTTAAAAAAGTAAAAATTTTCATTATTAAATTAAAAAACTTAATTAAGATTTTTTTATGCCCAAGTTGTAGCAGATCCATGAAATAACTATGATTTATGGTATTCTTATGCAATATTACTTATATGACATATTGGCTGACCCACATAAACTTGAATTGTATACCCCATATCTAGAACAGGGACAGAACGGAACAGAACACAACTTTTATTAATGAAAGTAAATCTCAGACCACACATAGGCAACATATGAGAATTTTTTAATGTGACATCAATAACCTATGAAGATACAGATCACATCACTGGTCTACGTTTACAATCAAAGCAAGAGTATTAAATATTCGAAGGAAATATGAGACATATGGGTACATAAATATAACATTTTTAGAATAGAATACAATAACTATCCTGGAGCATACAAAAGCTGTAAAATAGAAGAAATAGTGTATCATTATGAAGTATGAGAAATTTATAATTTCACAAATAGCACACAGTTTATGATATTGTATTCATTATTAGAGTAACAAATTTGGCAAGATTTTGGAGAATTTTGCAATTATTGGTGGCAAATAAGGTTTGTAATTTTACAAAAGAGGGTTTGTGGTAATAGAATGGTCATAAAAACTTACTTCTTTCTTTGTGAAATTTTGGACAAATGAATAGATAATGATATCACAATGATTACATCTTCTTTCCTCAAACAGTGTATTGTTACAACAATGAGTTTCAACAGGGAATCTATGATTGGAAGTCTTAAAAACTTTAATTATCAAAGGTAAATACAGATTCCTAGGTAACAGTCATAACTAATTGATCATAGTCAAATCTTGTTTTAAACAATTTAAAATTTTTCCCTTAGAGGATAGAGTTACTAACGATTGCCATTCCGATGTATAATAGTCTTTTAAGGTTTCTGTTATTATGCGTTTTGTTCCTTTCGGATTATTAATAAATTCATAATATAGGAGGTCTGGTTCTCCCAACAGTTATCAGAGTGTTCCTTATGCTAATCATCCATTTATAAGTATTAGCGTTAGCATTGGTCTTGTAAAAAAGTATTTTATAGGGGAGTCTGGATAGTTTAGCCTATTTACCTTTGATGATTGAGATCCAAAATCCTATTGGGATCTGACAATTATATCGATAGGATTCTTTCCAAGTTCTGAATAAAGAATGTAAATAGGACTGCTTTTCCTCAGTTGTAAAGTGTTTCTAAAAAATGTGTTATGCAAAATTTCAATTATTTTGATACTTTCAAATTCCCAAACTTCATATCCATAAAGTAAAATGGGTAATATAGTATGATTGAAAAGATACAGTAGCAGGTACATGGGAAGATTGAAGTATCTAATGTTATGTTAAAGTAGATTTATTGCCTTTCTAGCTTGGTCAAAGTTGTATTTAACTGACATAATAAACCTTTGATTTTTAGAAAAAATAACACCTAAATATTTAAATTCAGCACAAATGTCTGTTATATTCTCACTAACTGTAAATTTTTATAGTTCTGAATATTCGTAAAACACATCAGTACCAAAAATTACAGTGTCATCAGCATAAAGCAGTATAAAAATGTGAAGCAAAAAAGACAAAGAGTGACCGGAAAATTTGTAATTGTACACTAGTGCACTCATTTTCAATCAGATAGTTTTCTAAGTCATTTAGATACATGATAATAAAACTGGTGAAAGTTTTCACTTTGTCTCACACCCTTACTACATCGAAAGAAAGTGGGTTGCTCCCGCACAAAACTGATACAAGATTTGATTATGTGATAGATATTGTATATTATTCTAAATATTTTCTCATTAACATTGTTATCTAATAGTTTCATTCACAGCCCTATCATCCACATTGTCAAAAGCACTACTTAAATCAATAAAAAACACAAAATAGTTTCATCTTGCAAGTTTTTCAAAATTAAGTAAGAGCATGAAGACCAAATATATGATCTGTACTTGAATAGTCTGGCCTGAATCCAGCTTAGTTTTCTTTAAAAACATCGTGAGAATCTAAACAATTCTGAAGTTTTGTTTCGAGTACAGACATAAAATGTTTACTAAATGGCTCAAAACCGTAATAGGTCTATAATTATCAGGTGAACTTGGGCCCGCTTTCCTCTTATATATTGGTTTGATTATTTCTTCAGGCCATGCATCCAGAATCAGACCAGTATCAACTATTATATTGGAAAAAGAGACATATAAAGGCATCATCATGTCAGAAATATATTTTATATGTTTGTTTATCATACAACGGGGTTTGAAAGCATCGTTTATGAATTTGAAGAGATGAGAGGGTTCATTAACTTGCCTTCATACTACTGATCCAAGAACTGAAATGAAACTTGCAAGTTTGACCAATGCATCCATAATTGGCCTCCACAAGTTAGATATCAATTTTTTTATTGCAGAACTAAATCATGTCACTAATTCTGTTTGTATTGTTTAAATTGTGAAGTAGATGATTTATGAACATTGTGCTTGGCATGATTTTATAAATGAAAATTAAAACAACAACAAACCCCCCCCCCCAAAAAAAAGCATATGATCTGGCTATAGGATGAGTGGGATTTGATCACTTACTTAAATGTGTACATGTAAGGGAAATGTAAGATTTTTTTTTACTATGAACAGAGTATTTCTTCCAACCGTTACACTTAACGACTGTGATTTTCTTGAGTATATGTTTACATATGGGTCATTCAGATGTGACGCATTATGACAGCGGTTCTTGAAAATGCTCAGATGCCGCGGTAATAGACATGATGCGGTAATAGGACTTTGTAGTATACATTGGTTGTACATTCTTGGTTAACTTCCAGCATGTAGCTCAGGTTTTTGTGCACCCTGTTTGCATTTTCTGTTATACCTCAATTCATGAAACCTGGTGAGAGGATGCATAATAGGTCACTATAATCCACGTTTCAAGCTTCATTAACTTCTGTTAAATTTTGTGTTTTAAGTTTATTTCTAAAGCTCTGTTCATGCTAAAATTATTAAACTAGATTTCACATTTTATTGGCTTAGGCTGAATTTTTGCATTTAACTCATGACCAAATAGGTGTTTTGCACCTTGTATGCATACTGTTATACCTAGAATATTAGGAAGGGGATGCATCTTGATGAGTACTACACCTTCATCATAAACGTAGGTCACTATGACATATATTTCATGTTTCAGTGACTTGGATTCAGTCTCAAGCAGTGCTTGTACCATAATTATCAAACTAGATGATTCTATGCATATCTATTAGTACCACACCATTACAACAAAGGAAGGTCACTGTGACCCAAATTTCACATTTTACTGATTTAAGTTCAGTTTTAGTGTTTGACTCATGGCTACATAGTTTTTTTCCCTCCTGTATACATACTGTTGTACCTGATATTCTACAATTTGGTGATGGATGCAATCTTGACGAGTACAACAGCTTCATCTCAAAAGTAGGTCACTGTGAACCATATTTTATGCTTTGCTGATTTTTGATAAATTTGTTTTTTAACTGTTCATTCTTGAATTGTTTACTACATTTTAATAGCAGCAATTACTTATCCCGCTACAATTGTTTAGCTATTCTATTTTCGTGCCGAAAATCACCGTCTGTTCGATGTAAATACATCCTCCCACAGAGTGGAGAAAAGGTTAGATACATCCTCCCACGGAGTGGAGAAGAGGTTAGTATGACCTTTACACTCCAGTCTGTACGTCGTATGGTCCTGCCCAGAACTGTCATCTTTTTTCATGGACGCCGTTCTGTGTAGACGTTTGCCTGAAATCATCACCAGAGAAATGTTGCCTGTGGGAACTTACCGCATTAGTGGTCTCCATTCTGCAGTTCATAATTAAGTCTCGGTGTTGCACTATCTGTTCCGTATTTTATTCCGTATGGTAACCTTTCCCCCTTGTTAGAACGTAGTTCTTTAATGGGTCTCCTAGGCTACCTCGTGTATTCCACCAATTAGAGGTGGGAACACTCTCCAAAGTTATTGATATACAACTGAGGTACAGGTAAGACCCTGTGTTATGAAAAAAAATAACAGGCCCTGCCAAACATAGAGGACAGCGTATTCCTCTGTCTTCTTCAAAAAGAGACAATTATCGGTAAATTTTCAGGTATATTATTAATGTCCGCACCATGAATAGCGTTGTTATAGCATATGTGTCTGCATGTTTCTCTAATAAAGTTCACATATCTTACTTTTCGACAAGCCGCAACCTCAAACTAGACCTCCTCCTCGTTAGTCGGGTCCACAGCGCCAAGGTCGCCTCAGACCCAGAAGAGGAAGTTCTATAATCCTCCTTCCTTTCCCACGCGATAAAAAAAGGTGGGGTACAGCACTAGGGATCCAACCCCTCTCTGGCCAGGGATCCCCCTCCCGAACGTCCCCGTAGTTACTCACCTAGGCCTCTTTTCACAGGCTTGGTCAAACATCACGGACGATGGGTGAGTCCTCTCCATTTTGTGAACAAGAGTTATCGAAGGTTATCGATTCCAGTTTTGAGATCAACCCCCGCTATCAAGGATCCCCATTCTCTTTCCCCAGTCTAATCTGGTGAAATTGAGGGAAGAGGTGCACACCCTGTTGCAGAAAGGGGCAGCCGAGAGGGTCCTGAACGATCAGTCTTCCGCCTTCTACTCCCGAATCTTCCTGGTCACCAAGAAAAGCTGGAAATGTCGTATCATAATCGATCTCTTCCCACTCAACTAGTTTCTTCTGGAGGAACCTTTCAAGATGGAGACCAATTGGGCGGTCTCCATCGACCTTCAGGATGCCTATTTGCACATTCCGATTTTTCCTCCACACTGCAAATACCTCCGGGTTTGCTTAGACCAGGAACTTTTTCAATTCCGGGTTCTGCCATTCTGAATCACTTCCGCACCCAGAGTCTTCACCCAAATTATGGGAGTGGTTGCGGCCTACCTTCGATTACTGGGGACACAGATTATCCAGTATTTCGACGATTTGCTCATCAACAATGTCCAGGTTCAGTTCCTGCATCAGGATATGTTCCATTCTTGGTCCACCGTAACTCAGCTGAGTTTTTTACCCAACCTCGAGAAGTCGGAACTCATTCTGTCACAGGACTTTGTTTACGTGGGAATGAATTTCCTCACGAACCAGCACTTGGTCCGGGTTCCAATGGATCGGGTAGATCGTATCATGGCTCTCCTAAAGGCTCTACAAGCAAAAACATTGTTATATGCTTGTTCTTATCTATCCCTATTGGGAACCTTGAACGCCGCTGTCGACTTGGTTCCTTTATGAGGTCTCCATATGCGCCAGCTACAGTTCCTCCTAGTCAAAAGGTGGAAACCACACAGAGATTCTCTATCAACACCGATGCCACTAGGACGGGACTTTCACCACCACTTGCGCTGGTGGATGAATCGCAACAGATTGCTGGCTGGGGTCCCAATGCAAGCACCCGACCCCCACTCCTATATGTTTGCCAACGCGTCAGATTCCAGTTGGGGTGCTCATTTAGAGCCGGAGGGTGTAATTCTCCAGGGTCTTTGGACACATGCAACTTCTCTTTGCATGGAGGTGTGGAAGCTCCTCCTATGGGCAGCCTCAGAGGACATCGCAATCTGAGTTTGCTACATTCCGGGCAAGAAGAACGTATTAGCGAACAGCCTGTCCAGGGCAAATTGAGCCATCCTCATGGAATGGTCTCTTCACCGCTCCATCACACTATGGATGCATTCAGCTTCTGGTGGGATCGGCTATTCGCATACGCCTTCCAACCGATCCGACTGCTACCTCAATTTCTGCAAAAAGTCCGAACTTCCACTGTTGAGATCATTCTCATCACCCCACAGTGGCCCCAGTGATCATGGTTCAACAATCTGCTAGACCTGTTGATCGATCGACCCAGATCTCAACATGTGGCTCAGAGAGACACCAACCTTGAATAAGATGGACCTCTCTCTCTATGGTGAGTACATTATATTTTCTCTGTTTTTGATCAGTTTAACTAGAGCATCAGCCTATCCCTCTAACCGACAAATTCAGCTAAACAATAGTGACGGGATAAGTAATTGCTGCTATTAAAATGTAGGGGTTTTTTCAGGGGTGGGGGACTAATTTTAATTATGCAATACTTACCCGTCGCTATTGTCTAATGCCCTCTGTTTTGATGTCTTGCGTAATCATCGTCTATGAAAAAGGTGACAGTTTTGCGCAGGACCATACGATGTACAGACTGGAGTGCAAAGGTCATGCTAACCTTTTCTCCACACTGTGGGAGGTTGTATTCACATCGAACGGACAGTGATTTTTGGCACAAAAATAGAATAGCTATACATTAGCGACCGGTATGTACTGCATAATTAAAATTAGTTTTACCCCCCACCCCCACCCCCCCACCCCCCCAAAAAATACGTAATTGTACACAAATTCTGTTAGTATCAGGCCCATACAAGAAATGTGCCTGTGAGCTGCATTTTGTAATTTACTCGCTTCGGTTGAGTTTTACATTTTGGTCATTACTGCATAGATTTTTTGCATGCTGTATACATCAAAGATTATAAACTTTGGTGAGGAGATGCACCTTGATGTGCACTACTCATTTCAGTAGGTTATTATGGCAGATGTTTTACACTTCACTGTCTTGGTTTAAATTTTGTGCTTGATGTTCATTTCTCAGGCACTGCTCATGCTAGAATCATGAAATTGATGATATGCAGCTTTATTAGTGCTGCACCTTTACACAGAAAGAAGCTCATCATTACCTATATTCCATCTTTTACTGGCTTTGGGCAATTTTTGCATTTACCTCATGACATCACGAGATTTTGGCATGTTATATGCATACTATCCTACCTAGAATCATGAGACTTGGTGTGTCGATATATCTAATGATGATCACTACACCATAAATCTAAAAAAGAGATCTCTGTGACCTATACTTCATGCTTCATTGACTTTGTTGAAATGAATGTTCATTTATTGCATGCTATTTGTGTTCCAATCGTGAGACTTGACAAGTGGATGCACCTCTGTTAGTACTACACCTTTACAACAAAAGTCAATGTGATGTACATTTGATGATTTACTAAAATGGGTTAAGTATTTGTGTTAAGTTCATGACCGTATAGATTCATCCAGGCTATAAATATCCCTGCCTGCTCAGAAGGCCCTTTCTGACCAATGCAGTTGAAAGTAGGAATAAATATGTTTATTCAATTGGTAGACTTTCTCAAAATAATGACTATACATTGTATATTGTGGTGGGTTACCATCAGCAGATTAACTCACTATTGTACATGTGGCTGGATATAAGAACTAGATGAGCAATCTGCATGCTGCTACCTTTTCATATGCGGCATCAGATGTAGTAGTTAATAAAGGTAATTATTGATGCATGAACTATGCTCGTATTACTGGCTGTCACTCCAAGGCCACTCAAAGCCTGTGACTTTAACCAAAAAAATGTGACTTCTATAGGTGGACAGTGATAATTGTTTCTGAAGCAGATTTTAAAATACCGTATACTCATACATTAATCTGTTTTTGATCAACTCCTTATAGTACCTCAACTTTGTTTTCACAGAAAAGAATGTTCTTTTATATTTTTTTATGTCTTTGATGCCCTATGTATGTAAAATATGTATATAGTTTAATGGTATATCAGCACCATGATGGGTATATAGTGCTAATTTAAAGTTAAAAGTGTTCAATTTGCAAAGATTAGAAGCTAAACTGTAAAGATAAAATGTACACACAAAAATTAGAAAAGGGGCCAAAATTTTGATGTCAGGATCACTTTAGTCTTAGTTTAATTTCACGATGATAATTAATGTTTACAATGGCTATTATAAAATAAAGTGGGGTGATAATGTAAAAGATTATGTACATCATTTTTGCTGTTTAAGCTTTGAAAAGAATATGACCTTTCAGGTTTAAGGAGAATACTCCACCCACTAGTTAGCATAGTTATTTGTTTAAACTTGGACTTTATCTGCTTGAAAAATATCATGGGGATTATAAGACAGAAAACTTTAAAGTAGATGGTACAATTTTTATGAGAAATGTTGAAGTTTTGAAGATTTGAATTTGCATAATCTTATATAGTACAAATCCTACAGATGACCCACCAGGTCCCTGACATACCATTTGGCCAAACCACATTTAGGGAATAAAATTTGAGATAACCGAAAGTGGGTGATTTTAAATTTGTGTTATGTACTACTTCGTTGACTGTCATCGTTTTATGCATAAACGAGGGTGCAAGTTACCGTGAAACCTATGAAAAGTCAATACAGAAATGGGGATTGACAATAAGAAGAGGTTATGGGGGAGCATGTTAAGTAGTTGAATACTCATTTTATAATTGCATTGGGAATAATTGTCAATAAACAATTTTTTTTAATGAAGTTGTCTGCTTTTCTATATAGACTACCTTTATTTTCAGGATAACCAATCTTTGAAAGATCATAAAGAAACATTACTCAAAGATGTTTCAACACACATCATGCATGTACCAGCAAAATATATTTTGTAATTCTTGTCATTACATTATGATGCTATGGTTGACTCAGAACAAAACTAGATTATTATTCTTTTTTAAAACAATGGACATTTATTTAAATTTTTATTGTTTTATCAGTAAAATGTTGATGCTGTGATTTCATTGAAATTAATTGCAAAATTTCTCTTCTTCTTTGAGCAACCTCTGAGTGCCAACTTGGGAATTTCAAGTTCACTATAAACTTTGAAACTCACTTCTCCATAATGGTCCCTATTTGTAAAGCTGAGCTTTTTATGCATCGAGTACACCTTTAGCTTTTGTTCCCTTGCTATCTTTGATCAAATTTGTTAATGAATAGGTTAAACCACTGGTTACTGTTTAGACACTTTAATGAGGATATTTATGTAATAATATTTAAAACCGTGTTTGATTGGTCAATTTATATGAGTCGACTTGACACATGATTGAAACTGCTCGCTCTTACGTAGGTAGAATTTGCACACCTTTTAACTTTTTTCTTCCCACTTTACTTGATACAAAAGAGGTAATAACGTGATAATACAAAGCAGGTTAGTCTATTTTTAATTGATTGGAACGATGCAACAAATACTTCTGCAAGTAAGAGATCAAAACAAAATCAGCACTTAAATAGGTTCTCACGGAAATGCTGAGTAATTGCTGTGATTATTGATTGACCCTTTTGATGTTTTAATACAAGAGGACACATGGCATTTATGATGATTGCACTGTAGCTGAATTAAAAGATAAAACTGAAACATGGAGATCACTTGACAAGACTTTTTAAAACTGGCATTTATTTCTTTGTGTTACCATCCCACCAGTAGGCATTGCTAACATTTTAATTGATCAATATTACATCGTATATTGTTATTTTACAGTGCCTTGAGAATTTTGTTTTCGCAGCATATTAAACAAATATATGACTTCTTCTTAAAAGTTGAGAATTTCATGACATGGATGCAAATTTCCGGGCACTAATAGAAGTATCTGATGATAAAACAAGCAATGCAATATATCAAGGTTTCACTTACCAGTTATGACCGCAGTTTTATTCAAGCTCAGCAGTTAGAAGCCTATTTATGGGTATTTTCTGTAAGAAAAAATAGAATCTAGTCTTGTCTCCATATTATAAGTGGGTTTACAAGTTATCGGGATGCATTAAAATGAGAAAGTAGAGACAAAAGGATCTATGGCTGAGCTAATCAATTGATTAATAACAAAAGAATGGTCAAAGACACATTGCATGTCTTAGATTTTGTTTTCCTATGTTTGCTTCAACATCCCAGAATCCTCCACATTTGCTTTTTTCACATGCGCACTTATTGTCTAGAATTTGCTCCCCAAAAGTGATAACCATGTCTCCCAATAAAAAGTGATAACCATGTCTCCCAATAAAAAGTAATAACCATGTCACCCAATAAAAAGTGATAACCATGTCGCCCAATCTTCTTATGTGCAACATAGATTATAAAATACTAAGAACAGAAATATGAGAAATCTTTATTGAATCATTTCAGCAAATTTATCTACCAAAGGCACAGACTGCATAAGGAACGAGGGAAAGGACCCATGTCAGTACTTTTGTATTCACTGTCTGACAAATCATCACTTCAATCCTCTGGTGTGTCCACAACACGGGAGAACCAGGCCTCCTTTTGGTAAGTAATTGGTGCACATTACATAAAGGAACATAGATTACTACTTATTTTAAATGAAATGTATTAAATGAGTTGACCAACTTGTATATTCTGTGAACTTTTATAAAGCAAGTGATTGAATGATTATGGGATGGATCTAGGAATATAATTTACGGGGGGGGGGGGGTGTAAACAAGTAGGCAAGGGGTCTGTGGAATGGAACTCTTCGTGGGAATTCAAAATCCCATATGGACACCTCACTGAAATGCCAACCATTCATTCTTCTTGTCCAAAGTAATGGTTTGGAGTGAGTTTCATAGCACCTACCCCAGGGTAGGGATCTAACTTTATACATACATGTATATTAGTTGTACATTCTTGGTAAAGTTCTTACGTTCAACTCAAGATTTTTGCACACTGTATAAATATTATTATACTGGAATCATGAGACTTGGTGAAGGGATGCATCTTGATGAATACTGCACCTTCATCTGTTCATTACAAATGTAGGTCACTGTGACCTACCTCATATTCACTAAGATTTTTGTTACATTTTGTGTTTTAAATTTATTTCTCATGCGCTGTTCATGGTAGCATCATCAAACTATATGATTGTTTGTATTTTTTAGTACCACACCCTTGTCAAAAACGAAAGTCACTGTGACCTACATTTTGTATTATACTGTCATAGATTAAGTTTTTTTTAATTAACTAACCATTCCTCTGTGATTTTGTTTAGATTTTGTGCTAAAAGTTCATTTATTGGGTGTTGTTTATGTTATAATCATGAAAATTGAATTGGGATGCATCTGTTACTGCTTTAACGTTAAACCAAAAAATTTCACCTTGACCTATATCTTATGCTTTACTAAGTATTTGTGTTTATAATCACACTCATTCATCCATGCTAGACCTATATACATCCTAAGCCAGGGTGTCAAACATACGGCCCGCTAGACTCATTATTTATTATTATTTATATCAAATCTGGCCCGCCATAGCAAATGAGTTTGACACCCTGTCATAAGCCTTTCTGACCAATGCAGCTGGTAGTAGGAATAAATATGTTTATTCAATGGTAAATGTTCCATATTAACGACTCTACATCGTGTATTGTGATATGTGACCCTCAGCAGGTTAACCGTGTATACTACATATGAATGAATATGGGAATTGGGTGATTGGACTGCATGCTGCATTCTTTTCATGTGAGGCCTCATCTACAGTGGTTAATCAAGTTAATTAATGATGTACTGCTAGCTGTTACTCCAAGGTTACTCAAAGCCTCTAACTTTCAATCAGTTTATCTGGCTTGTAGAGGTGGATAATGATAATTGCTTCTGAAGCAGTTTTAAACAACAATGATTTTTAAACAAAATAATACAAAAACAACATTGACCGCTGTTTTTTAATCAGCTCATTGTATTACCTACTTTACAGGTGATTCTAACCTAGATAAAAAGAAAATGTTGAGATAAACCTGTATGTAGTTTTCTCAGTGACAAATAAGACGGTTGGTCAGGATAAACATTGTTTAATTTTTAAACAACTTTACAATTCTCTGATTCCAGAGGCATATTTTTATGTTAAATTCTTCGGCAATAGTTTTTCCACAAAGGAAGTATCACTGTAATGATCACTGTGTGCATTAACGTTTTACTGAGATATGATTTTTTCAGAATTATTTTTTTAAAAAAGATCTAGTTAATTCACTTTGCGATTTTACTAATCATCCTTTAATTTAATATGAATTTGAAAACGGAAATGTACAAAGAAATGAATGAACAAAGAGATGAAATACTGAGAAAGTAAGTACTAGAATGAATAATTGAATGAACAGGTAAATGAATGTACAAGAAATGAGACTAATCGGAGAACTATGAAATATCTGAATGCATAAACAAACTAGAATCAAACATAGATTAAAGAAATGAATATTACAAGAGAGTAAGATTAGAAACTCAAATGGAACGTTGACTTATTTCTATTCACAATGTGACCATTCGTTTTTCATGTGGACATTTTACCTATAATAAAACCAGGAATTGAAATAAGTTGTTAGATGTTAATTTGAAGAATGAGGGATGGAAACATTGCATACGTGTTTTGTTTTTAGACAGGGCAATAAAGCACTTCTCTTCCTGTATGAAAACTTTCGCCCTAACTTTAACCAGATTCCAGGTGGAATTTTAAAGCGGATATTCCACTTATTTTCACTTTTAGGCTGATTCAGGGCAGATTCAGGGTGGAATATGACCCGCAATATGCAAATTACTTCGTCTATTACTAGGCGGAATCTGTTTATTCTGCCTAATTAGGTGGAAATGCAGACAGAAACCCATGCAATAATTATTTGTCAAAACATTTGTGCAAATTCTGCCCGGAGCTGTAAGTGATATTATGCCTTCCGCCTGGAAAAAGATTCTGTCTAGAGTTGCAAGTGAAATTATGCCCAGAACCAAATACAATTTAATCCATTCTTTAGATAATTAATAAATACCATGCATCCCACACTTGTGGGTAATTTACAATAAATAAAAACAAAATGATTTCAACAATTTACTAAACATTCCATTTTTAGTCACATTTTGGCCAGCAACAGAATACAAGTATATCCTCTAACAGGAAGAAATAATAACAGAAATGGAAAATTACAAACTGGACCTAAATTCCGAATATAAACACAAGGGACAGCGTTTTGATAAATGTACACAGTTTACTTCTCTATACCAACAGATTCATTGTGAATTGATTGCATCGACTCGGAAATTCCCATCATCCTAGCTTGAAAATATTAAACAAAATAAAACTTGCAAAATCAATTTATTTTAAATGGACTTTTCTCAACAAAATAAATTAGTAGCAATTACTGTAAAAAAGTATTTATTTTACTCAAAATGAGTAAAATCTTAAAAATTTGTCAAATAGATGAGTAATTACAAGTAACTACTAGTAATTGCAAGTAATGCTAAGTAAAAGAAAATTAAGTAATTGCAAGTACAAGACAAGTAAATATTTTACTTAGTAATATTTTTGCTATGTAAAACATTATTACTTAATAATAATTTTACTAATTGAAATATTTTTACCCAGTAATCATTTTACTAAGTAAAATATTATTAACAGAATTATTCCATCTCTTTATTCAATCTCGTGTAATCCCATAGCACGAAATAAATCACTGAACGTAATATCCGGTAAATTCTTACTGAATGATACATTTATTAAAACACCAAAATTTTTAATATTTCGCCAACTGAAGTAAATTAATCACCAGTAAAACCCAATTCAAGTTTGTCCACTTAACTTTGACAACTGACTTTGCAAGCCAACATATTTTCAACAGTTTTGTCTAATTGATTATAATTGTATGGGCAATCAAACAAATGCCGATATTTGATCAAAAGTTAATCCAATCAAGTCATAATTGAATCCATCTTCCTTTAACTATCATAAGCATCAAAGATGATCTCAAAACAATCTGACCTTAATCATGCAGGTGACATCAGTGACCTGTTAGCTCCGCCCAGTTCATATTGATTTTACATATGTGCAATATTATTTGCGGATAAGTGTAAACAGTAGTCTAGCAAATGCCAGTCACTAGTGCACACAGTACATTAGCTATGGACAGCGCTCGCTCAGTAAGAAATTATGATGGAGGTGAACCAAGGGTAATTAAGGCTGAAAAAAATCTGTTAAAATGAAACTTCTTAATAGAATACCATGATGTACTGATATGTTGTTCAATTTCTTTTGTAATAGCACATCGTACACAAAATATTTAGTTAGCTGTTACATTGTATCTATTCCAAATGAAGCATACTGCTTTCCTTCCAAAATTGTGTGTTGCTCATAGAGCAAATAAAGGAGACTTAGTGGGTGTATGGTCTGGATCATATCAAATGAATTATTAAGGAAAGATTGTAGGAATTCAGGGTGATCCACAGAAAGGAAGGCTCTTCGTTCTAAGAAATCTCTCGCAGCCATTTTTTCCACAATGACGGAAAATCTTCACATATTTTTCCTTGTTGCTTTAGACACTTGTAATTCATTTCAGTATAGAAATCCACTGGGCGGAAATATTGCCAGATGGTTAGGTTCACCCTCCCCCATCTGTGAAAATCATGCACTTTTAGGTGAAAAACATGAATATTAGCGATTTCAAGTACACTGAACCAACCACCTTTTCTCAACAAATCCTCTCAGAATAAAATCTTGCATCCCCTTCAGCTTCTTGTATGGTTCTGTACCATCCACTGAAATAGATTACAGCAACGTGGACAAAACTCTGACTATTTACCTGTTTGGCACATCCCGTTCATATGCCACGTGACTTTTTAGTCAGTGTCACGAACCATGGATGCCACTTCCAGAAATAAATAAACTTACACACGCTCGGATAAATGGTAATTCTGAACTAATGTACATGAATGTCCAAATTTTTTTAACCACGATTAAATGAAGTAGATATAGTTGAACACTTTATATGGTTATCTGAATAAATTATCACAATATTATAACGAACGCGTTAAAATTCACGTTAATTCCACGAAAAGTGGTTGTTCGACGATACATGAATGCCAAAAATTTTATAACGATGATTAAGTGAAGTAGATATAGTTGAGCACTTTCTGTGGTTATTTTAATAGATTCTCACAATATTAGCACGAATGCGTTAAAATTCACATTAAGTCCACGAAATATGGCTGTTTGAGGATAAACCAAGCGGGCAAAACTGAGAAACAACAGCCTGCCAAAACTGCATTTCTCATAAACTGGCAATGCACTACAATCTTGATTTTACTCACCAACATGAAAACTTGATGATTTTCGTTCGCAACAGTTATCACCAGGCTTATATGACCAGTTACTGCACATGTATTGGTATTATTTGATTTAAATTTCCCAAGTTAACAAGCAAATTTGTGACGGTAAAAACTATTCTAAAAAAAAAAAAAAAAAAAAAAAACGAGCCCGTTTGAAATGAGGCTGCCGCGGTAGTTCTGTGTCTATAGTACTTCAAGTAAGTTATGTGCATATTTCATGGTCAGTAAACCAGTCTCCAGATTGTAAGCAAGGGAAATAACAGTCGTTATTATATCTATACCGAATTAGGTCTCTATCGCGGAAAACCAAAATTTGTGTAGCATAATTCTTTTTAGAATGCTGGCAGAATGGTATGGGTCTCTCGCCCTCCACCCTCCTCGCTCTCAGCAAGAAAACAATTTATCCTGGATATATACATTTTTAAATTTTTATTCTGGCAGCAGATAATAATAATAATACTAATACTAATACTAATAATAATAATAATAACAATGTTGCACACTGTTCACAACAACAACAACACTTACAGTAACATGAGCAGGGACAGGTATAGCATGTATAATAATAGGAATACAAACAAAAAGATTTTTTTTCTATTTTATTTTAACCCCCCACCCCCCCATTCCCTCATTATTTAAGCATTGATATTGTATAGAAATGTACAGGCAACACAATAACATTTACTTTTCTTTAATCCATGAATAATGGAGTTTATTATTATTAGTAGTAGTAGTGGTAGTATTAAAAGTTAAATGTTTTGATATTTATCACATTCAAAAATGTAGTATAAATCTGGTAATAATATTTAGTATAACAAAATGGAACGACTATAAATTAAAAGATAATTGTCATGTTCATTTAAGGTATTCAGAATATGAGTAAAAATTTATATTTTACACAAAGTTAGTGATATATAATTACCAAACTCAGTTTCTCGTGTGCTCAGCTTAACCTACTCATGTTGCATTTATTTCTTAGCAACACTTAAGCTATGCAAATAAATTGTGATTTTTATTTTTGTTTTACAAACCTAAATACCTTATTAACAGATGGGAATGACAGAATTTGAAACACTTTAGAAGGGAACAGTAAGAAAAAAGTCCTGAATGCAGGAAATTCCAACTTGTAATGTTTCTTGCCTACTAAAAATCTGCAAATTCTCACATACGCATCAGGTCAGGAAACTTGCAGAGAAAAAAGTCCTGAGAAATCATGAGAGATCACCACAGTTGATCGAGGGAATGTTCATAATTTGATACCTCCTGACTAAATATCTTAGTCCTGAGTTCAGGATAAATCAGGATTATTTGAAAGACATGAAATTGCAGACTATTTCACCAGGATATGATTGTGATATTTTTATTCATGCGTGTGCCTCAAGATAAATTTCTGTAGGGGTATAGCACATGAAAGACATATAATTTGATAGTTCTGGAGTAAACATACCTGGTTTAAAAACACAAAACTATTCTATACAAGGTAGTAATTTAACGTGAACTTTATTAACCATTTTATAAAAATGAGCAACTATTGGTTACAACATACTTGAGTTGTAGCATCTTTCAGATTTCACATTAAAGTGAAAACAGCTTAACTACAGCATGTTGTATATTTTTTTATTATTCCAGATTGAAATGATAAAGCTTTTACAGCATAAATGGAGTATTGCTTAACTTTTGGATGATTGCTATATGTACTTTCAGTAATATAGCAGTAATTCTGGGACACTGAATTGTTGTGAAATTGTAAAAGTTATTCAGTTTAGCATGACTGCAGCTTAAAAATTCAGCATGACAGCAATTCATCCTGGAATACAGAATTGCTGTGATGTCCATGCTGGAAACAATCATAGGTTAGTGTTTTTGCTGGAAATGTACTGCAGTATTGCAGCATTTGCAGTATTTGTCCAGGATAAGTGCAGTATTTACTACACTTTCAATGCATACTGCATTTATGTAAGGGATATACTGTACCATGCTGAAAGTGACAGCTCGCCAATATAATCCTTTATTATATATATATATATTTTTCTGTTTTAGTGTATTTTAAAATTGACATTGACTCATTTAAGTTACAAATTTAGTAAGGAGCATTACATTTGCAAAATGCACATGATACAAAGATTCAGTTCATAGCTGTTGTACAGGTTATAAAGTCCAAATTTACATCTAAAACTTTACTCTCGTAAAAAACAAAGTCTGAAATTCTGCCTTTCATTTAGGTCATGTAAATGACTAAGTTCTTCATTCCGCCTAAATGTTGGTTAGAAAATAAACTAAGTCCATATTCCTCCTCTCATATAATAGATGCAATTGACTACGTTCTTAATTCCACCTAGATGTTGGTTTGAAAATAAACCAAGTCCAAAATTACGCCCCAAGATGTATTATATAGCAGGAATTGTTGCAAAAGTCCGTGTTACAGTTAGATGGACTCTAGATGGATTCTCACTTGACTTCTCCAATTTTCCATGTCCGTCTATGTTTCAAGAAATTTCTAAATTTTTAAGCAGATTTCGCCTGGAGTCTGCTCAAGTTCCAGGTGGGATCCGCTTAATTATTTCATACGGTTTGTTAGCATATCATCCTCATGTGCACACACTAAACTTTCAACATAGCTGACAATCCACTAGTCTCACCTAAATAGAGAACTTAAGACAATTAAACAAATCATTCTATTTAATGGGCGACAAGTGGTGTTTTATTTAATCTGCAACGTCTGGTGTTGATTGTAAACTTGAGTCTTTTTTCACATTGTCATTTCAGATAGTGAAATGACTTAACAGGTGTGGATATGATCTTAATATAATTTATTTATTGATAGTGCACTGGCAAGAACAAGAATAAACTACTTAGATGTAATTCAGGCAAGCAGTTACTTACTACTCTCTATGTCTGTCTGTCTCTCTGTCTCTGTCTCCGTCTCTCTCTCTCTATATATATATATATATATATATATATATATATATATATATATATATATATATATATATATATATATATATATATATATATATATATATCCAGAAAATCTCTTAGAAAGACCCTCAGTTTGATGCATGAAAGTGTTTAATGATATTGATTTAATGAAGAGGTTGGATCGGTATGTTCCACGATGTGTTTGAAAAAAAAATAAACAGAAGTAAAAGGTAAGAGCAATGGGAGTTCCCCAATTTGGAAGTATGCAAAGTTGTAGTCCTCTGTTTACAATTGATGTCCTGAAAATATGCTGACATTAAGAGACATATATTTGACAAGATGCTATGAATGGTATTCTATCACATTCTCTCCGTAAGCATTCATAATCTGTCTCATATATACATTATTCTATCACATTTCTTGCAGAATATTCCATATATCACATTAATTGTTCTCCAACCTTCCTGTCTTTCTATACAGTAAAATGTTGATTATCTGGACCCACTGGGGGACATAGATGTTGTTTGAATAAACAGTCATCCAGATGATCATATTTTGGTCCAAAAGAAGAACTGTGAATGGAAGCATTATGATTAAATGGGTCCGATAAGCATACGTTTGTATATGTATCAGTAATTAAGCAAATATTAACGTTTTGTCATGCTTAATAGCATGATGGAATGATAACATGGGTTTGGTGAATGGTCATTTTATGTGTGATTTGTGAACACAAGCAGGGCTCTCAACAGTTTCAGGATGAGGAGTCCTGGAGTCTTCACTCATGGAAGTCAATAGTCCCCAAGTTATTACTAGAGAGTCCCTGGTATAAACTCACGAGTCCCTTACTTTCAAAAGGATAGAAAGGAAAATGAAAAACTACATGATTATTATTTTTTTACATATCTGGATTAAATTCTCAGCCTCTAAGATTACATTAGAGAAAAACTATTTTTCTGTAATTGTCCCAAAAACTGTATATCATACTACACTCTACCATCTGCAAGCTAGTTTTTCAAATCAGTTATTTTCTTTATATTTTACTGTTCTTGAACAAATGTGTGTAAGTCATTCTTGTGATCAAAATCTTCAAGTACAGGATGCACATCCATTATTCTGAATCATTTATTCACAGTTTCATTGTACGGAACTGTACTGCTTTGCAGTCATCAGTTTTGACACCAATTTCAAGAGTTTTCTCAACAGCATATGGGATTATCTGTCTTTTTTGCATAGCATGTCAACCCTCAACAACAATTAAATGATCCGGGTTACATTTGTGATGGCTAAAGGCTGATATCTGCAAATTAGTATTTTCATTTTGGGTGAAAAGATTTTGATATTTTCATTTTGGGTGAAAAGATTTTGATTTCCAACAGTCTTACACCACTCACAAAAAATGCTTTTAATGTATCATCAGATTCCACTTTTTCAAACCATGAGTACTACTTCTCCCACTCAGTTCTCACACTTGTAGTTCTGTTGACATTTTATCAGCATCCTTCACCGTAGTTGAGACAGAGTCAGTATTAAATAGACATTGCATTTAGAAGATGGCGGCACGTGCAGAATTGACTGTTGAATCAAATGAATTAGCTTGGATAACTATGCAGAAAAAGAAGAGGAGAAGGAATACAGGAGGGAATAGTATCTTCCCTGCGGTCAGGCCTCGTAATGCTGTGGATTTAGATTCGTTCAGAAGCTTGTCTTTGGATGAAACATTAATAACTCGATTCTCGAAGTTATCTAACATTGAGAGCATGAGTGACCATGTATATGCTACTGAACGCTCACTTGATGAATTGCATGCACAGAGCGAAACTATCAACAGAAAGGTGAAGTTGTTGGAGTAAAAGTCAATGGAACTGGAGGCGAGAAAGAGGAGAAGGATGTATACAGGAGTCAACAAGGGAAACTTGTATTGACATAATTAAGGTTTTTCTTGGTTCTCAGCTTGACCCTTGACCCTGAGGAAATTTATATACACCGTGCACAACGTGTCGGTAGGAGGTACATGTCTCGTGGTTCTGGTCACAACTAAAAAGGATATAATCGTCCTATAATTGCTGTGTTCAGGGATTATCAGGATACCGAACTGATCCAGAATAGTGCTGAGAATCTTGTCGACAGGTCAGTACAGAATCCTTGTCATTATCCCAAGGAGATTTCAGGCGCGAGAAACATATTATGGCCAAGGTATAAGGTTAACTTGCCTCTGTTAGATTCCCAGCTAAACTAATTGTTAATGGATGGCTAGTGCACGACATGTTCCTACACTGAAACGATGTGATGAAGGATAGTCGCTGCAGTTTTGGGAGTCTTGATCTCGGGAATGAGGCTAATGATGCTGAAGAGACAGAGAGTGTTTTGCACTCACTACCACCGGCTGTTTACCAAGACCGTTCAGCAGAGGTATATGATCCAGTCGCCTCTGCTCAGAAATATAGTGACTCTGACTATGTTCTCAGAGGTCCTACAAATCGTTTTGCTGCTTTGGATCCCAATCTTGACCCAACTATTGGACCAGACCGGGAGATGGACGATGAGAGGACAACAGATACTGATCGTATCAATGATTCAGAATGACCTGCTTTATCAAAGTCTCAAGGAGCTCAGCAGAAAACGAGCAGCATTAATACCTCAGGGACTCCGAGAGTTATGTGACTCCAAGAGTGTTTAACCATGGACAAAAACATGCAGTATATATACCGAATAATTACGGGATGATTTTCTAATCAAAATAAGAAAATTCAGCCCATTGGATCGAATGTTGGACAATCGAAAGTACATGTTTCAAATATGCGCGTGTCTTCACAAACGGTACCTGGTCAGAATGTCCCAAGTAACCATAATGAGAGGCAGAACATGGGAAAAGATAAGAGGTTTCCATCAAGGCTACGGGTAACAGGAGGACGGACATCACAAAAGCAATTACATTAGGAAACAGGTGAGGATATTTTTTTACAAGAGTCATTCTGTTGAACGTACAAGAGCTCTCATTTTATTGATCTTACAAGGACTCTCAAATAAATCCCTAAATAAATTAGAACTAGAAGAATTTAAACTATTGTTTCAAAGTAATGATATTATTCGTTTTAGAGACTTAGACAAACGAACTTTCAGAAGTGTCTGCTGCAAATTTTAGCTTTTTTGCATTGCATCTTGTTCAAAGAAAAAAGTTAGCAAAGAGAGATTCTGGATGATTACTATAATTTTACTTCAGAAATTCGGTTGCAGAAGGTATAGAATTAATTAATTCCGATTCTGATGATTTATTATGTGCTACGTTAAGATCTGGCTTTTTAAAATTTGGCATATATATATATATATATAAATATATATATGTGTGTGTGTGTGTGTGTATGTTACGCTGTTTGCTAAGGCTAAAGTCGTTAAGACATGATTTATATTAGAGTAATTGAAAGATTGAATGATCACATATCACATATTGATAACTCAACGGGAAGCAATTGCTTGTATTTATTATGTGGGGACTTTAATGCTAGTACTAACACATTGCTTAATTTTGTAGCAGACGATAGCAAATGTACAGGTATATCGTTACCAGACGACTATGGTTAAGTAAACGCATGCGGTCATGCACTTTTAGAGCTCTGTAAGAAAGCATCACTTATAATAGCTAACAGCCGAGTATGCCAGGATTCAAATATAGGTGAATTTACTTTTGCAAACAAGAGAGGTAGAAGTGTAATTGATTATGTATTATGTAATCAGTCACTGTTACCTTTGTTTGATTCTTTTCTAGTAAGCCCACCAAGATCATTGTGTTGTAACTTTTAGTATGAAAGTAAATAATTATATTTGTAATATTATTACTTCTGAGAAATGTATTAGTACTTTTGATTCAAAATATACTTGGAAGCCTGATGTAATTAATGAATTTATTGATAAATTATGATCCCCATCAGTCAGAGAGAATTTTGATGAAATACTGAAACAATTGTCTAATACTAATGTGAATAAAGAACTATTAATGAATTGATTACGGAATTCTCAGGTAATTAGTTCGGTAGCAAATGATTTACGTCGAAAACCCCAGATGCCTTAAAATATTCAGATGTGTAGACATTCGATTTGGAGTCCATCTTGGTTTGACGTTGAATATACAAGTAAACGAAGATACTTTTGTAAATGTTGAAGGGTATACAGAATAAATGAGACCAAAGCAAATAGAAAACGTTTGGTCAAGATGCGATCATCCTATAAGGCACATATAAACAATGTTGGGGAAGATTTATAGATGGCCGAATGAATAAACTCCTAGAAACTCGTAAGCGGAATGTTAATCAATATTGGCAACTTTAGAGGGGATGTATTACTAAACAAATACTTGCTATATCAATATATGAATCTGACATTTTTTTAAGTGCGCCAGTATGCCTGATGACCCACTTTTTATTGTTGATGATGAAGAAATAGATTTCTATAATGATTATTACAGGGTGACTTACAAAGTTTGTTTGAAGAATTAAATGTTGCTATTTCGATAGGAGAATTGAAGGGAGCAGTTAAAGAGTTACAGAATGGTAAAATCAGTAGCCCGGATAATCTATTTAATGAATTTTTGGTATATGTCAAGGATGTCCTCCAGCCATATCTACTCTATATTTTTAATGTTATTTTCAATACTGGTTGCTTCGCAGACACTTGGTCTGAGGGTATAGTTATACATATTTATAAGAGGTTCTATAAAAAATAAGGTAGAAAATTACAGAGGTATCACCCTTTTGAGTGTCATCGGTAAATTTTTAGGATTTTAAATAACAGACTTGTTAATTGGATGGAGGATCATCTGGTATTTGTCTAAGCTCAGGATCGTTTTAGGAAAAATATGTCCACAACTGATAATGTTTTTATATTACATCGATTGATAAATCATTATATTAATTAGGGTAAAAAATTATTGTTTGCTTTTGTTTGATTTTGCTTAACCATCTGATTCTATTATAAAGGATATTTTATGATATAAATTACTTCAGTTAGGAATCAGAGGTAAAATATTTAATATTGTATATTCAATGTTTGATATTGTCAAAAGCAGAGTCAGATTCTATAATACCTTGTCTGAAGAATTTGTATCTGTAACTGGTGTGCATCAACGGGAATATTTGTCGCCCTTCATATTTTCCATGTTTATTATTGACATTGAAGAAGAATTTATTAACAGTGGTGTCCAAGGTACTGACTTAGGTATGCTAAACCGTTTATGATTTTATACGCAGATGATCTAGTAATATTTTGTGAGTCAAAAACAGGGTCTGCAAAAGGCCCTAAATGTTCTGAGTACTTATTGTGAGAAGTGGCGCCTTAAAGTTAATACAAACAAAACAAAAATTATGATTTTTTATTCTTTTATAAAGGCTTAGAATTAGAGGTCATTAACACATTTGTATTTCTTGGAATTGTTTTTACAACAGGGGGTTCTTTCACACTTGCTCAAAAACTTTAAGTGCACAAGCTTCGAAAGCATTATTTGCAATGGATCAATATTTATACAAGTTTGGAATGTGCCCCCAAAGTAAGATGTGAAATTTTTGACACACTGATTTCACCAATTCTTAATTATGGATCAGAAGTATGGGGATTCATTGAAGGAAATGCTGTTCAATATTTGCACTTAAATTTTTGCGACAATCTTCTTGGAGTTAAAAAATATACCCAAAATGATTTGTATATGGTGAATTGGGAAGGATACCCTTACAGATCAATTAATATTACCGCATTTTTAAATACTGGACTAAGCTTACCTCCTCAGATAAGATAAAAATTTATATCTGCCATATATAACCTAATGTTTACTGACATAGAGAGCCATCCTGGAAAGAATAATTGGGCATCGTGAGTCTGGAATTTATTAAATAGTCTTGGTCTGGGGGAAGTGTGGATAAATCAAGCTGTTGGGAACATAAAGGTTTTCTTATCTGTGGTCAAACAACTGCTCTCTGACCATTTTTTTCAAAATTGGCAATCAAAAATCAGGGAATCTTCAAAAACTAGATTATATAGAAATGTCTCACCACATTTTGACTATAACTAGTATTTGTATATAGTAACCGTGACACTATTTAGAAAAGCCCTTTCAAAAATACGGATGTCTGCCCATACTTTACATATTTAAACAGGGAGATAGAAGAAACCACATTGCACTCCACTAAATCAAAGAATTTGTATTTTTTGCTTTGTGCTGGAAAATGAGTATCAATTTGTATTAAAATGCCAATGTTATTTGTCACTAAGAAAGAAGTATATATTTGCAAAGTCCCAAGTAGGTTGAAATGTATTAAATTACTAAATTCCACTAAATCTACCGAGGTTACAAATATGGGAAATTATATTCATAGAGCACTAATTGAATGTAATAATATGATGACTACTACTTAAATTTACTTGATTTAACTAATTAGTTATTAATTATTATTATTTTTTCTCAAGTTCACTCTTACTATCAACTTATCACCATTTCGTTGTTTAATGCATGCATTACAGTAACTACCTTTCATATTTCATGCATAATGTTCTTATGAATCACTATTATGAAAATCATTTTGAATACTGCTTATATATTGATGACACTTTTTGTGTCTTCTCCCGAAAGAGCATGTATTTAAGCGCACACATGTGATTGCACAAACATATTCTGGTGTATTTACAGGTCACAGATTAACATCTTGTATACTTACCTCGTATCATACTGCATGTATACATGAAGGCAAGTATGTATGTTTATGTGTATGCATATGTATGTATGTATGTATGTATGTATGTATGTATGTATGTGTAAGTGCATGTATGTATGTATGTATATATATGCATGTGTATGGGTATATGTAAATACATATATAATATATGTGAAATATATAACATATGCATGTATGAGTGTGCTTGGGAATGTAGGTAAGTATATATCGTTAGTATTTATTGAATGTTTGTACACTCGATAGATTTGTTTTACTGTATGTATTAAACGTATCACCATCAATGTTTTTAACAAACTTAACTGTATATGTATATTCTTGCTGATAGCCAGTCGGCTAAATGCAATAAAGTTCTTCTTCTTCTACATTCCGAGTTCAAGTTCTCTTTGTTATCTTCACTTTTGCTCTCACTTTCATTCATTTTGTTGTGTTCTTTTCATTGCAAGTCCATTTCCCAAAACATGAAAACATATATTTCTGACTCATTTTTTACGAGTCAAAGTACTTTTTCTGCTTTCTTTTAAAAGGTGTCTAATGATGTTGTTAGTCTAATTCAGAAGTACTGAAGTAGCAGTTATTATTATTATTATTATTGCATATTAATGATTGGACAGCATTGTCCAACTCAAACGTTGAGAAAGCTTTTATTACTTTCATGATTTATATACATACCGTCACCAATTTAAACACCGTTAAAACAACAGAGGGCATTGTTTATGTGCCAAACAATCACATGTGCTTAAATACACATTCAATGGAACATCAGTTTCTTTCAAGTCATCACATTCTGTATAACAAATTACATATTGGCATAGAGACGATTAATTATTGATTATCAGGTTTAAGAATAAACATATTTGGTATCTCACTCTATCCCCTAGTTACATTTATTGTTACTTTAAAAAACATATCTGAGTTATTCATAATACCATTGTAATTATAATTGTACGAGTTTATATTTGATTTGTGTTTGTTTAGATTTCTGTTACTGTGGACCATGTTGGCATCATAAACGTCAAATTTGGTTTAATTTATAGATATATGAACATTGAAGCAAGCAGAAATTTGGGGAGACATGATAACAGTCCATATGAGCAAATAATCTAGATAAATGGTATCAGGATATTTGACATTTTACTGTACTGTATATTTATTTTCATCTATTGATGATTATGCTTTTTAGCTTTTTTTATTCTTGGGGCATACTAGGTGTACATTTATTTACTACATATTCTTCCTCTTTCCTCTCATGATTTTGCTCAACTTTCCTTGGACAAAAATGTCTGCTATATTATATGTCCTTCATGTATGATATTAGTGGTGGTTTTTTGAATATCTCCTACACTTGGCGTGATTTATGAGATTTTTGTGCAATCTTTCCTTTGTAATTTGTCTAACATTTAGGACTTTTCTTGTGTGTGTTACTACCAATAGGACTCTTTCTGTTTCTTTACTTCTAGCAATGTTCACAATTCAGTTTATCTCCCCTTTGAAGCTGGTTCTCTATACATTTTTAACTGTACCCTCTTGTCTACAGTTGTTAATTGCTTTCTAGTCTATGCTTATAGTATTTGTTTCTCATCACTACAAATCTGTTTAAGTCTGACTGCTAGGCCATTATGGTTTCCTTGTTTATTTTTACAGGTGACTATGTATATGGCGTATTTGTAGCTGGCAACAGTGATTATAATGCACAACAGCTTCCAGGTATGCAAGGTCCAAACCATGACACCGCACATGATGCACGGATGTTCAAGAGAGATGTTCAGAAGGTTCTTCGGGTCCTAACAGCAACACATCCACTTGTTTTGGGAGCCAGGTAATTTCTAATTTGAGCATGAAATTAAATTCTGAAAGTCAAGTAATATTTACAATATTATGCAGGACTGGCAAAATAAAAGTTTTTGTTTGATCCATGAACATGGATCTTTTAGCTCATTCATCCATTCTGTGTCATCGGTCAGCGTTTACAATTTTAAACTTTTAGGAAATCTCTGGACCAATTAATTTCAACCCAATCTGGCAAATGTCATTTGGGTATAGACACTGTTCAAGTTTGTACAAATGATCCACCATCAAATATGGCTAACATTTATTAAAGTAGCAAACCTTTGAAACAGTTTTTGTATATAGTACTCAACTCGATTTGCAGCATCCTGGCATGATGAATATTTAAATATAGCCACTGTTACTAAAAGTAGAAAATGTAAATTACTAAAATAACTTCTTCTCAAAAATTGTTCAGCAAACTTTGAAAGCATCTGACAAGCCTTTCAAATGTGTTTAAATTTATTCACTGCATACAACCTATAACATAAGAAATATAGATTAACACCAGGAGGACAGTTTTCTAATCCGGGGAACCCAGTTTTTCAGTGTAATTTCAGGCACAAAGTAACCACTAGATAAGAACTTTACTTTATTTCTTTATTCAGGTTTCAATTCATTGAAGAAAACGTGCATATGGTGAACTAAACATTAGCCCTTTCTTGTAACTATGATTACAATACCTCAGGATGTCTCCTTTTCTCAGTCGTTCACAAGAAAGGTGTTTGCAAACTAAGTTATATTTATTGCGATGCAATTACAGTAAGAATAAGCGTATTGTCTAATTATTACATTAGTTTATCTAATGCATCAAGTAAATAAACCCATTTTATTTTATGCTATGCAGTGAAATACTGGATTTTTCGAGTGAAATAAGTGTGATATTTCACTACAGTGAAAAAATATCATATTTTTTCACTGGGCCGTCAATAGACATTGAGAACATTATAAGGAAGAAATTTCAAACTTTTCCTAAGACGCTAGCGTGGTGTAATGGTAAAGATGGCCACTTCACATCCCGGCGAAAAGCGGTTAAAATCCAGCAATATACTTTAATTGTTTTTTTGTTTCATTTTCTTTTTATCTGCTATTTTACCTTGAATTGGGAAGGAGCATTATGTAAATACTGATATTTTATGTGCAAAAATATACACAAAATAGAGCAGAACATAAACGGTAAACTGCTGACATTATCGCGCGGGATGCAGTAAGAAATCAGTTACTTCAGTCTGTTATACAAATTGGTAGACAATACGCTTGAACATAAAATAAAAAGAATATTTGCTTGCTCCAAATGAATAACGGATATATTTCATCTCGTGGGTGAAAAACTTAAGTATTTTCACCTACTAGATGAAATATATCCGTTATTCACTCGTTTCAAGCAAATATCCTCTCTATGATATAGTGTAAAGTAACACTGAAGAAAAATGCATCTGCAGTAGTAACAGTGGGGAAAATGGAATAAAGGGTGAAGGAAAGGTTTTCTACTAGTTTTAAATGATTATATGTGTATCATATGCCGAACATATCATGCATATACATTTGGTTTTGTTACAACAACCACTATTTTCTTTGTTTACAAAATATGGGTCATATGAAAAAATTTTCAAAACAGTCTGAACTCATTAGACAGTGATCTTTTGATGATAAAAATATGACCAGTTGCATTGCAAGGGCCACCATTTTCCATGTAGAGAAGAAACAGCCTGTGTTAGAAAGAGAGAGCATTCTTCCAGAGATGGTCTAATTTCTGCATCAGTGTACGTAACTTCTGCATTTATTAAGCAATATCTTATCAGAATTGATAGACTGGCAATTCTTTAGGTCATGAATGTTAGTTATATGGCATGTAGTGCATAGAGATATGTAAATGATACCAGATAGTTTCAAGCATAGTTTTATAGAAAATTGTGGTGAATGAAGTTTTAGGTGTCCTAATGTAACTCATATTCGCCTTTAGTCATAATGTGTATCCACCCATAGGTCCCTCTGTGAGTTGACAGTTTTATCTCACCTAACCATAAGGCCAAGTGAACTTATGATATCGCCTTGCATCCATCGTGCATCATGCATCCATCAATAATTACTATTTTAAACTTTTCAAAAACCACTGGACACATTTTGACACGATTGTCAGAGAGCTTTTCTACATGAAAGGCTTTGAAATGTTTACAATTTATGCTAATCCATCTTCATGTATGGCTGCATTTAGTGAGTAGACAGTATGTACATTATGTTGGTTATACATTGTATCATTCAATGGTTATTGTAATATTTGTCCACAAAGACAGCGTGCAGGACTGTGAAATTTGCAAGATAGTTTGTATGTAATAACTACTGTAAAATAATGATTCAGTAATGTCTTTGAGTGCTATATTTAGACTGCAAACATCCAGTGTAGTACTATGGCACCATACAGCAAAGATCTGTCACATGGTCAGAAACAGACGATATTGTGGTTATATGATTCAGAATAATTTCACTGGCAAAAATATATCTAAGGTATAAGGCATATCCATGTCTATGATTCAGAAAAATTTGAATTGATTTTGGTGCTTTTTGTCATAGTAAATATCTCATTTGACGCTGGAGGCCAAAATTCAGTGACGAAATAGACGATTGTGTTCTTTGTTGTCTGGTGCACAAGAATTGTAGACAGACTTTAGCTGATCTGTGGAATTTAATAATACAAATACCAGCATCTGTTTCTCAGAGTATTGTCAAGAGGCAATTAAGATTATGTTCTGAATTTAAAAGATACGCAGTTAGGAAGAGTACTAAAATCACTAAAAAGAATCGCCAATGCTGTGTCACGTGTTGCTGTGAGCGACAAAACTTGACTGTTGAGAGAAATTGGTCCGATGTCATTTTCAGTGAGGAGACAATGGTTATGTTAGACCAGGATAAAAGGTATTTGTGTGATGAGAATCCAATGAGGAATGGTACAGGAATGCTCGAGAATGTTCAGTAGTCAATCTCCTCATAAAAAACATTTCTGCAATGTTTTGGGGTTTTATAACGTTTAATAGGGTCAGCATACTGACACTTGTTCAAGCTATAATCAATTCAGAGAGGTACATAAATGTATTGGATCAGAATTTATTGCCTGTGGAACGCCACAAAAAAAATATTCACACTATTTCTTGGCCATTACTTAAAACTATACAAGTCTTTACCTAAGTGGCTCCAATTTGTCATAAAACAAAAAGGATCAATTACGAAATACTAGAAAATTGTAAGTATCCGTTTCTTCTTAATTACCTTGGTACCATGATTTCAAATTACACCCAAATCAATATTGCAATAGTGCCGTGTTTACACTTCCCTTCTATCATCACGCTTTGATGAATTCAACTTTTCCAACATCGCAATTTATTGGTATGATCCACATCAAAAGCGTTTTAATTATTTTGAAAATTTCTTTCACATGACCTGTATTTCGTTTTTGCCACTATTACTACTGCAGATGAATTAGGTTTTTCTACATGGAAATATAGAGGCAGTGGCAATAAAATCAATTGTCTATGTTTTGATGATATTTCCCCCATATGATTCACATCTGACCAATTAAATCTAAAAAAAACAGCAACTTCTGTTAGAATGCAGGACTATAGATTATCAAATTGCAGGTGTCCTATTCTTTAAACAACTGTTTGATTTATCCATTAAAAACAACCCAATTCGCTTAACATAAATTGTATGCTGTCTTTATCTAATCATGATTGTCTTCTCTTTCCACATATATACACCTGAGTAGGGAAAAAAGGGAAATGGAAGGACATATATTAGAAGAAATACTGTAAATTCACCTGAAGGGGTAAAAATGTGGGGGGGGGGGAACGGGAGAGCAGGGAATGGCATATATTCATATATTAGAAGAAATACTCTAAATTCACTTTAGTGGGAGGAAAAGGGGAGAAGGGAAGGACATGTATTGGAAGAAATACTGTATATGCACCTGAGTGGAGAGAAAATGAGGGACAGGGAAGTACATATATTGGAAGAAATACTGTAATTTTGTTTTCATTATTATTTTGATTTGTATCAATTTTTGTGGCGTGTTCAGCAATGACAATTTTGGCTTAGCTTAAATGTGTGGATTGGTGAGGAATCCCAATTGTTTCCACAGAAGAATCACTGTTTATTGGTCAGTAAATTTGTGGCTTGTAGCAATCATTGAAATTGGTACTCCCTGAAAAATAGTCAACTCACAATATGGTACACATTTCTCGGGAATTTGCAACAGGTTAAATCACACATATACAAGTCCGTTTTCTTCCACTTTCAGTAAAGAGAATCTAAGAGTTGTGAGGCCAAACAAGTTGAAGATTAAAGATAAAATGGAGCCAAACATCAAAAAAGCCTTTGAAGAACTCAGTGATATCATCAAACAAGCAATTAGAGAGAAGAATCTGGATCCAGCTAAGGACAGACTTCCAAATTCTCTTTTCATATTTTATTTCAGTGGTCATTGTTCTACAGATAAGGGACTGCACCTAGGAAGTACAGAGGATACCCTAAAAGCCTCAACAATTTGGATACAGGAGATGCTACACATGGAGCTTGGTGTAGAGCTAATAGTTATTGTTCTTGATTGTTGCCATGCAGACTCGCAAAATTTTATTCATACCCAAGGGTCGAAAGCTCCATTGAACTCTGAATATAGCAGAAAAAAAGCAACCATTGTGCAACTGTCATCATGCGATGTAGATGAAAAATCTCGTGGAAGACTTGAAGGCAGCTATTTCACCCACTTCTTTTCCCATGGTCTACTGGGTCTGGACAGTGAAGGTGATATGATTAAGTTTTGTGATGAATGTGAAAAACTTAGAACAAACAAAAATGTAATTGATAGCACACTGCCCTGTGGAAAGTATCATAACCAGTGTCTGAGTGATAATGGTGTAACAATTTATGCCTTGAAGGATTTCATACAAGGACATTTTCATCTCCGAAGAGCTGACGCTAGTAACCCTGGAATTATGACACTAGTTCACAATGCTCAAGGGGGAAAGGAGGTCTTTCTGGCTTATTACAATCCATACAAACGGCACATTCCCATTCATCTAAAAGGCTCTGATGCACCCCGTAGTTTTAGCTTATACTCTGATCCAGGTTCAATGGACAAGCTCAGAGAAGACATCTTCAGATACATAGGTAAGTAGTTTTGTAGAATTGTCATCATAACCATATTCTTTGGACAAGTAATGTAAAAAAATAGCTAATGAATGCAAGGATTGATATCCATCACGTTTAGGTTGATTTAAATTTAAATAATTAGATTGATTTTACAGTAAAATGCTTGGACAATATTGTTCAAAATCCCATTCTCTATCACGGATCAGGAAACTGAACAGAGCATTGATAATGTGCTCAAGTTCTACATCTTAATTGCCGTGAGTCACGCATCGTCGAGGATGAATAAAACCGCCGACGTATAGTCTAAGATGAATAAAACCGCCGACGTATCGCAGCTACTATCGCTGCTGAGGCAGTTGAGTATGTTCGTCAACGAGTCCAAGTTCCAGAATTCAAATTTAACAAGCGCGTTTGTAATTCAGAAAATTACCATGCGATTATTCCAAACGCGTACGCGCCAAACAAAGACGCTAGAAAACTTTATCAAAGATGATTCCGGGAATCGTATCAATGTTACAACGCTCTGGTACCTCCGGAGTTAAAGCGGATATTGTTCTCCATGTATATTTGACTATGCCGCTTAATCGAAAGTCATCAGACAAGGTTGGATTTAAAACCACAACCTCGTGGATTCATGGTGGTCCACTTATAATCCTGAACCACAAAGACCACAAAGACACATTGGCTATCAATGAAGAAATCGACAAAGGTATTGAAAAGATTATCCAGACGTTGGAAAAATACACCAACACAGGTTCAGGATGGACTCGTGACATATATGCGGAAGTTCAACTGCAAATTTCCGCAAACATACCATTTCGCGGATCGAATTACATACCAACGCCAGAATATATTCCGCCGCGGTCGGTAATAAACGTGAAAAACAATGATAATCGATGTTGAATGGGCACTCGCGTCCGCGTTATAACAGTCGATCGATAACACAGACCAGCCACGGAAATACCAGCATTATTGGGGTGAACTCAATTTTGGTTATATAGAATTTCCGGTGCAGGTTACTAAGGTTACATTCAACACGTTTGAAAAACTTAACTCGGGTATTGCCGTTAATTTATACACTTGGGGCTATGGCTTTTATCCACTTGCACTATCCCAACATGTACAAAGCAAAAATTCACATGGGCGGACTCAGATTGATCTGTTGTTGCTGAGCAATATGATTGGTTCAGAGTCACTATCTATTTACCTATGGATAAAGAATCTTTCCAGGTTGCTTAACCACCACAGCAAGCATACGGGTAAAAAGTTTGCATGTAGACGTTGCCTGCATTTATTTAGCACTCAAAGGTTTCTTGGCGACCATGACTTTCACTATGGTGGAATTAGTGAAAAGCCGCGGCATACGATCATGCCAGAACATTCTGAAATTCACTGCGGAGCAGCAAAAGATGAAAGTACCGTATATCATTTACGCGGACTTTGAATGTTTGAATATTCCTACATCCTCGACTGAAGGTTTCAACGATGTTCAGTCAAATACAACGCAAGTAGCTGAATAAATTCCAAGCGGGTTTTGTTTTAGTGTTGTTAAATGTGACAGGCAAACTGAGCCACCAACGTTGTATCATGGCCAGGACTACGTTAAGGTGTTTCTTAAATCGCTCGAGTTTAGCAGGAGATGGAAATGCAAACAGGTTTACTGGCCTGCAGACATGATCATGACCCGTGATGATATTCATGAATTTTCCGCGGCCACTCATTGCTGGATCTGCAGTGCTGCTTTCGGCTTCACTTATGCCAAAGTTCATGATCTTTGTCATATCACTGGCATAGGAGCCTCACGTAATGCATGCAACCTAAAGTTGCAAATTAAACCAAATAAAATAAACATTCCTGTGGTGTTTCATAACCTGTGTGGGTATGATGGCCACTTAATAATGCAAGGAGTCGCAACGGCATCGAATGCACCAATAAGCGGTATTCTCAACAATATGGAAAAATACAATGACGTTTGGGATAGGACAACTGCAGTTCATGTATTCATGGCAGTTTCTGAATTCATCGCTAGACAAACTAGTAAACAACCTTGCAGTGAATGGTAATGATAGTTTTACAATTACTCGTCGATACGGTGGTGCACCCGCAACTGAACGGAAAAGTTTAACCTGCTGATTCGTAAAGGAGTGTATCCCTACCAGTACATGAGCGACTGGGACAAGTTTGCCGAAACTCAGTTACCACCGATCAAGGCATTCCATTCGTCGTTGTATCGCGAAGGTATTTCCGCCAACAACTACGCCCACGCAAACAATGTTTGGTCCACATTCGAATGTAAAAACCTTGGTGACTATCACGATTTTTATTTTTGAGGCGTTTCGTGATACAGCCATGCGTGTGTTCAAGCTCGAACCCGCGCACTATTTTACGTCACCTGGAATGGCCTGGGATGCACTGCTATCAAAACCCATGGTGGTGTTGGAACTGCTCACCGATATTGACCACCATGTGTTTATCGAGGGCTCACTTCGAGGTGGAATTTCTATGGCAAGCCACCGATACGCGCGCCGATAACCAACAAATCGCAGGATACGACAAGAATAAACCAAACAGTTACGTCATGTATCTTAATGCTAACAACTTCAATAACTGGGCAATGATGCAGCACCTGACTGTTAGTGGGTTTTAATGGATTGATCCCATGCACATAGACGTGAAACAACACGTGCATGAGTACGACAGCAACAGCAACCACGGTTACTTCTTTGAAGTTGACTTGGAATATCCAGATGAGCTTCACCTCACTCATAACGATTATCCTATTGCACCAGAAGCGTCAGTGGTGCCACGCGAGTGGTTGTCCCCTTATCAGTATACAATCGTGGACGAATCCAGACGCAAGTTCACTGAAAGCACCAAGCTTGTTCCGAATCTTCGGACTAAAACCAATTATGTAGTCCATGTATGAAACGTGCAGTTGTATCTGCAATTCATCGGGTGCTTGAATTTCGCCTACAAGCTTGGATGGCTCCTTATATCCAGATTAGTACAAATCTGCAAACGAATGCTAAAAATTAATTTTAAAAAGATTTCTTTAACCTGATGAAAAAGTCTGTATTCGGCAAGACGATAGAAAATCTGCGGAAACGAATCCGCGTTGACCATGTTCGTGATAATGAACAAGACAAGCTTTGAAGGCTTATTGCTGACCCAGCATTCGAATCCCAGAAGATCTTCAATGGTGGACTCATTGCCGTACATAGAAAAAATTCGAAACTGCAGCTGACGAAGCCTATTTGTGTTGGCGCGTCAGTGCTAGACTTGTCGAAGCTGCTCATTTACGAGTTTATTACGACAAAATAAAACTTTTTTACCGGGATCACGTCAAGATGCTTTATACAGAGACCGATTTTTTGCTGATGCATATAACCACCGACGATGTTTATTTGGATATTACTTCAGACACACTAGCGACAGACTTTGATAACAGCGAGTATCTGAAAGAACACTCGTTTAGTAACACCAACAAAAAAAGTCGTAGGGAAATTCAAGGATGAGTGTTCGGGCAAGCCGATTGAGGAATATGTGGGACTGCACCCAAAAATATACTCGATCATGGTTGGACCAAAAGAACATCAAAAAGGCGAAAGGAGTTCCACGGGTTATTGTTCCAAAAGATCTCAAAAACGAGATGTATGTAGAATGTCCTCGCGAATTCGCACACACAGCAAATATGATACGGTCTCGAAAACATCGCATGGGTGTATACCGATGCACCAAGGTGGGTTTGTCACCATTTGATACCAAACGATGGGTATGTCCTGATGGAATTAGCACTTACGGGTACGGACATCGTGCGATTGTGATTGATGCGATGCACTAGTGCATTAAAATAAACTTTGGTGGTAGTTTCGTATTCGCGGGAACGACTTGTGATTCCTCTCGCACAAATACTCTACTTGGTGGACGCTTTGCTGCTTGTTAGTCAACAGCTGCCAAATAACGTGTTGGTTGTCTCAGAAAATCAATTCGGTCTGAGATTGCAAATACATCGACGGACCATACCGGATCAGTAGCACGACGTTGTCTACCTTTTAATTCCCCAGGTGCATACAGATACCGAACAAAATTGTTTCGGAGTGATTCTAAAGGAGGTGGTTGTGAAATCATTTTATAAGTAACGGTGACAGTTTTTCGCCAAATTGCATTAGCGAGTTTTAACCCAATTACACGTCATTGTTCAGCGTTTTTATGTGATCGAAGCCATTTTACCCACTCGCGAGATCGCTCTACGATCTGAAATCGAGCACTCTGAGATCTCATTAACAATTCTTTTGCGTGCTGATGTCCAAATAATTGCTCCGCAAATGTGCGGTTAAATCTTTCCACAATAGCTTGGTCACGTTGTATATTAATATGCCCAACACGAACCCGCAGATGGTGTTTTGCCAACAACGCAGCAACTGCTCCAACAAATTCTTTACCTGGATCGACTTGTAATAACCGTGACCATGTTAGTAGTCCTCGTGTGTAAATACGTTTAAGCGCATCTGCGACACTTGCTGAATCATTGGATGTCAAAGGCTCCGCTTTCTTGTATCTTATGGCAACATCTACAATGGATATACTTATTGTACTTATATGTTCCTCCACATACCCGATCATGTGGAAGAAATAAAAGATCAACCTGATGGACTTCGTTAGGTGTTTGGACATCAAAGTAACCACGGGAAATCATCCTTGGCACCAGCAAGTAAATTTGCCACAGCGCTTGTTTGGCCAACCATGCTCAAGCAATACCATGGTTGACTTTTGCTGCATTTACTAATTTTTCAATGGCATCTTCACCTTTCCAATAACTGCGCGAACTGTAGTATATTTTGGATAAAGTCCGCTCAGAAACTACGCTCTTTTTATCAATGTTTGTATGTTTGTTTATTTTATAGAGGATAACAAAAGTGTAATGATTTAATATTTAATTTATGAAACAAGTTGAAACTTTTCCAAGGCTCGCAAAAGCTCGCAAGGCTCGCCAAGGCTCGCAAAAGCTGGACATTATTCAACGAGTTTCATAAATTTAATATGAAATCATTACCCATTTGAGATTTATTTTAATGGAAATAGTTAGGAGAAAAAGAAGAAGAAACAATTTCGTTCATTCTGGCTCAGACGCTGCACCTTTTAATTATTGCGCATAAATAAAATAGCCCCAGACAAGTTGAATTAATAATGCGCAGTTCTATACCCAGTAACATTTAAAAGTAGACTTTTTACAAATTATAATTTAAAGATGAAATGACCTTCAAAATCAAAAGAACATTTGACACAGATAACATAATTTTTCAACACTGGATCTCCGATGGAAATTCTTGTGTGATTTCACATAATTCACCCGGGTTAGATTAGATGCGCCAAGTCGATAAGAATGTTTACAATGTTTCCACCTAAAGCGTGTCAATTCCACTACTGTGGATGCATTATATTGTAGACGGCAGAAAAGTAGCATTCCAGTTGTTGGATATTCATGTAAAGGGATGATTACTGGATGCAGAAATTGTACTCAATCTAGACGAAAGATGTTGCTGAGTAAAGTATTTCCATATTTAATATATTTGGACCGGATATTTGCATTATTTGATTTGGATCACTGCTGTGGTTGGAAAACTTTCTGTCAGTTGGGAGACCGGCATTTGTCCATATTCTTCTCTAAACAGATGTGAGTTTATTTACTCCTATAGGTTAACACTTAAACCACGCTTGTCATAGGGTGGGGTCCCTGTTACAGGTTTATACCCCATAGCCCTCTATGCATTGACCGATACCGTTAATTTTATTCGTAACGAGCCCCTTTGGGGTAAATTAGCCATATTCCGATAGACGTAACTTTTTTCTCAATGCCCCTTGGGCAATCGATTCGAAAAATGGTCGCCAAAAGGTTGATAGTAATAGTAAAAAAAAGTTACATAAGGCGGGTTAAGGAAACTTCCCATGGTCGCAACCAATTAGTAAAGATAATACTGCGCAAGACTTTCATGGGCTTATTTGAACCAATCAGATTCACATAAAGTGATAAGTTAACATACTAACATATAAAGAAATATTAAACTGGACACGCTATATGTAAAGTGTACCAACTATGTGATAAATGAATATATTGTACCTCCAATGAGTGAACTTTGTCCGCCACCTAGTGGTCATGAGAGGCTTTGCCTCCCAAACCGATATTGGATTTCATACCTCCTTTGGTTATCCATTTAGCGATTCTTTCTCCAGGTGTAGAATTAATAGCGTTTAAATCAATGATGAGATTTATATCATCATGTTGACGTTCACGGACATTATTTGATGCTTTATAAGCAAGATCATGTCGGTAACATACAGGATCGATGCAATTGATAGGTGCTTCGGCCGTGTTCCAGGCCCACATTAATCGTATCAAGGGATGTGTTTTTCACCAGGGTATTTACTCCATCACCGCCGACGACCTTTTTGAGACCCTGCACTTCAAAGACCAATTTAACTGGAAGGTCTGACAAACGTGAACTTCTTTGCTCCACATTGAACACAAGTTCCAGTCATCGCAGCTCTACCATTACGTGTTTGAACTCGAGTTGGATTTACAGTACGCACAGAATATGAAGAAATGATTGTATTATGCAACAATTGTCATTCAACATTTCATCACAAAAAAAAAAAGATCCGATTGTAAACAAAACTCCGAAGATTTGAAAAGCTCTGCTTTTACCATCATTGACTTTTCCGCGCAAGCAAAGCCCAAACCACTCAAGCACGGTGACATGTTTCCAAACTCGTTCGTGCGTTGTTCATTGGTACGGCTGATTCTGGGAAAACGCAACTGTTATTGAATATGATTCTGAGATGGTTAACGTGGGATTATCTACCATGTTATGATGTACTCAAAGATTTTACTGTAGCGCTTCAGTCATCTTTGAGAAGCAAATCATTCATCGTTGATTTGTTTTCCACAATCGATGAAGCTCGTACCATTGCTGATCTTGATTCGAGCTCAAATAATCTTGTCGTGTACGATGATGTAATGTTTGACCACCAAATCAATCCCGCGCGAATATTCTCCCGAGGTCGGCATAAAAACACAGATGGGATCTATTTAACAGAACGATATGCACACGTGCCTAAAGTGATTCAGGACAACTGCAAAATTTTGATGATATTTCATGGCGTTGAAGTGCATGGTCTCTCAAACATTCACTGGACACGGTGCTGGCGACCACACGTGGGATGAATTTCGAAACATGTTTGCGAATGTCAACCAAGACCCGTATAGTTTTCTCACTATTGATTTAACTGAAACTTCCGGTAAATATGGTGCGGGTTTTAATAAATTTTTTTAACCACGATAACATTATAAAATGTCGAAAACTGCTAGTGATACCATAGCAGAGTATGGAGAGCGACGCCCTAAAGCTGCTCACGAACACCAGGAACTGATTCGTAATGTTATAGCTGGCTGCAAACGTGTCAAAAATATGTTACAGTGGCGACAAACTGCACAAGAAGATCTTTCAGAGGGCTTCAAACAAACGTTTGCAGAACTGATCAAACCGATAAAAGCGACTGCAACCAAAGCTGCGTAAGCTGTGGAACAAACAAAGAAAGTCGCGAGCACCGCTGCCGCGATAATGGGAACACAAGAACGACCTAATCCAATCATTCATGCGCCAGAACAATTCGTACAAATACAAACACAGTTAGAGGAAATGCAAGAGGATTTTAGAGAGGCGCTTATGAATCTTCATCAACAAGAACCATCCGAATACAAATCAAAGTTAAAAGAACCAAAAGAAGATAACAAATTTAAAGAATCAGCAAGGCAGCAAATATTTAACGATCCTATATGGTTTGCCCATTTAATACTTAATGAAAAGCTATTAAAAGAGCACATGCTGGAGCATAAAATAACAGCGAATCGGAGCCGCATTTACATCGAAAAAAAATGGCCTGCATGGGTGTACAAGGAGTGGACTGGACAAAGCAGATTAAATAGTAAAGATCCTATGTGATCTGAGTTTGAAAAGCTTTTTCACCTCTATCGAACCATAGAAAAGGCTGCACCATCTATAGATATTTTTCTAAACAATTTAAAAGCAGCTACAGACCAAATCTATAAGAAGGAGCCTGAACAAGCAGATGTGTATACCGAGGAAGGCAAATATTTTTCCCTATCGGAGGAGGAACTAGCAAACCCTGGACCCTCGTACGAACTGCAAGCATCTGCACCCCCAAGCGAAGTTACATCTTAAATGGCATCTTTAATGGCACAACTAGGTAAACTCGAAGCTCGAAGAAAAATGCAAGAGCAACAAACAAAGGAAGGAAAAGGCCTTGATGTACCGTGTGATCCTCACGACTTTGCGAATCGGTTGGAAACACTAATGGGGTCGGTTCGCGCGGGCAACAACGCACCAGAAGTTATTAATGAGGCCACATTGATATGTCAGCGGATGCTCACCAATCATATCATGGCCCCTGGAACGTTTCGCTTGTTAATGTATGAGCTTGTTGAAGACATCGATGATTTATATGACGATGAATTCTGATGCACTTCGTGTTGAGATGCTTAGCGCCTTACGCGAAATCAATGTTGCGTTGCAGCGTGTCGTTGCAATTGCAACCTTGAGCATTACTTCAATGATCATGATCTCATCAACGAAACCACCTAGAATAATATTGAACTTCCTGCGGAAAAGGAATGACATGGAATCGATCGATGAAGTAATTTGACGGAGAATCACATTCTTGACCGGCAAAGACTCTAAAATGTTTATACGTGAACATGAGGCCACACTCAGCTCTGTCATTTAAATCGAATCTGCACCGTACGCGGTTGGCATCACATGGTCGTCAATAAGAACACTTCTCGGTTGGCCCTAAGACATTCCCGAGGACAACCGAATCTTACACATGGGATACAATTTCTCTCCTAAAATTGTTAATATTACATCAACGATTCAAATTAATTTAACCTGTCTCGGCATCAGTGGTAGTTATGAAAGCGGAGCTTCCTCAAGCGTAGCTGTTCAGGGTCATATTCTGCTTGGGTTTTCCCCAACTGTGGAACCGGGTGATTTGATATCGATTATTCCCACGGCACCGGTGTATCTTCCATGCCATAATTCCTGGTTAGCACAACTTCGTTTTACTCTTGTAAGCCAGGATAGGCACACATTAGACCTCCGCGGGGAGACTTTGACAATACAACTGTACATTAGAGATCGATCTGACATTTAAATATAATGAAAGTCGTACGTGAATGTGTGTTACCAGTGCGTGTTGTAAAGGCGAGAAATCCCGTTTACATGACATATTACGGAAATGGCCTTGGCGATGTTGTTCGTGGATTGTTTACAGGCGTACCAAAGGTGCTCGCGTCCTTGTCTTCATGCGCTAAACCAATTGCTAAACAAATTGCAATGCGAGTTGTTGATAGCATCAAAAATGTTGCTGCGGATCATTTAAAATATTCTGGGATTGCAAGAGTTTCAGTCGATTCGAGATCGATTACGATGATTAGTTACCCGGGCATCACCAAAAGTTGAACCAAAGGCGATTACACTACCATCAACAGCTACAATGCCAGCCCCGGGTAATAAAATCATCAACGAAGCTGCTCAAAAACGTATCGCTGAATCAGCGATTGCAAATTTATCAATGGGGAGCGGATTATGGTTGTGGACGGCAAAGCCCCGCTCAAAAAAGTATTAGACGATATCAATAATATATAAGTGGAAACGATATCAAAATTCAAAGATACATCCAATCCCAATTTTGACATGGACACGTCTGTGTTGGTGGATCAGAGCAAAAGAGATTTTCAGTATTATTCATATCCGATTAGGGACTTCAAGCCATTAAAAATAGAAGTACAAGTGCAGGACACGTCTAGATTTTTTCTTTCGTGTGAGGCTTTCTTGGAAATTGAGGGAAAACTTGTACGTGACAACGGTAACAATTATGATACTAATGTCTAAGTTGGATTTATCAACAATGGCATAATGGCGTTGTTCGACAGCTTATTTTTATCCATCGACGGAAAGGAAATCGAATCAATTCTCGACAACGTTGATGTTGCCACGACGATTCTTGGACTTGCCAGATACAGCGATGAGTATGCGAAATCCGCCGGCCAGTCAATGATGTTTTACAAGGACTCATTCGATCATGCAGATCATAACATGTATACAATTGCACAACCTATAAAATGTGATAAACTACTGCAGATGTACAAGTTATGATCATTAACCTCAACCCGAATTTTAACTCTGGATTTGCACATCGTCGACTACAGCTTCATGGAGGCTCATTGATGTTCTCGTGTGCGATTCCTCTCAGTCATATCTGCAAGGTTACTTTTGGAGCCAAACACACAGTCACCTTAACCCGTAAGGGCACCGCCAATGATGCAATTTGACGTACGGGAGATGCTGCTGCCAAAGTTGAATTATCAACAAAAACATTGTGAATGCCTGAACAAACCCCTTCACTGGCTACAGAATCATGTTTGTTGTCGTTTATGTAATCTGAAACCGCGTTAACACTGTCGTTTAACGCGTACACCACAGACTTGCACTCGGTAACTCATATTCATGGACAGTTTACATGGCAAATAAGTACCTAACATGGCCTTAGCGCACCAAAACACGTATTCGTGGCATTTCAAAATGCGAATCAAGATACTGAGCAAACAAAAAGTAAGATGATATTTGATCATTTAGGAGTGTCTGAAGTTTTTCTGCGGTTAAACGGCCATCAGGAACCCTCTAAAGAAAATTTGCTTAACTTCGGAGACAATCAAGTCTCATGTGCATATCGCAATCTGTGGTCATACCTGCACCGGCATGAAAACATTGACACATGTCTGCAGATTTCCCAGCTTGACTTTCTTACGTTGTACCCGATTTATTACTTTTCATTGGAACACCTGGAGTTGTTTAGGTAGTCTGTGGAAGACATGTACTTTCATGCACGTTTAGGTGGGCCCATTGACACCGACAGTAACAAATGTTTTAGTGTAATCCTCTCTGACAAGACTCTGTTGCTGACGCGCCTGTGGAAAATTCATAAAATTCTCTGAAATTGAACTTCTTACATTTGTAAATAATAATGTCCTACCACGAAGTTAAGGTTGGCCTTAGCCCAAAGCAGCTTGCGAAAATCACAAGCGCAATACGAAACAATTGTGGGGTCACACTAAGGCTTTCTTCTACAAAGTTAATTGGAATTGTCGCCGTGTGGGTAATCCAAACGAACTTAATCAGTTTAATGCGGCCAAACAAAAGAACGCCTTGGTGACATTAAAATTATCAAAGGCAGAGGTGATGCAACTGCAAATGTCCGGTGGAATATTTTCATTCCTTGCGGCTATTCCAGCGCTGTTAGCGGCTGCGGCTCCAGCGGTTGCAAATAAAAACAAAAAGGAAAAGGCCTTCGATTACCAGGAACAAGTCGCAGAATACCCTCAGGTAGATGTCTTCGACTACCCGGCACAACCCGCAGAAGGCATCGCCGCTAACCAATCTTGCTTTACTTGCAATGGTATAGTCAGTCACGTATTTCCGAGGTGTCTTTTTGCGGAATGAACTTGCATCAATGATTTCCTACATGTGGGAAATCGGAATTGTTAACCTGGATTTGACAACAGGACCTGGCACTAATTGGGTTGCGTACGTGGTAACACCTCAACATCGTTTGTATTTTGACTCGTTTTGGTTTGCACCGCCACTTGAAGTTATTGATTATATAACCCGAGGCGGGCAGATTCGTCTACCGCTGTTTTATTCAACTCTGCCGTTACAAACTCGGTTGGACAGTCCAATATGTGGCCATCTTGTTGTTGAACCGTTGCGTTCACCTTAGCGTTCACCAGCACCACGCACGCTTATTGATTTTACATTAAAGAACGCGTATGTTTAATAGTATATGAAATGCGTGTTATTAACATTTACGGACGCTTCTCAGCCTGATGCTGCGCTGATGTGGATTTAATCAGGTCTGCCACCAAAGCGGATTTGACTGAGTTTGCCAGTCGGATTGTTGTTGGTGTTGACCCAGACGAGCTTGTGATTTTTGAAGATCAAACTCGAAAACTTAGGACGTCTAACGTGGACATTCAAGATGTTGCACAAAACCTGGCTGTGATCAGTGAAATCGGGGGAATTAAATACTCTGGTACGTCGATTGCGTTTATCAAAAACTATGTTGATAATGCTGATTCTACAACAAAACAATAAGTGGATGAACAGATCGCGGACGTGCCTTAACCACAACGCGTAGTAACTTCATTTGACATAATTATGAAAATATTACCCAAAGAAGGAGAGGAAAAAAATGACGCCGCAACTTTAGCAAATGATCGACTTGTTTTCGGTTCTCTTGAAAATAGTTTTGATAGACCTAAACATCGCATCTTGAAAGTGCGCGAGTCTGGATTATACTTGTTTATCATAACCGGAAATAGTGGCGGGTGGGGTCAAATAGCGACGTTGATAAATGATCAGCGGGATCATGGTTTGCTACAGATATCACGTATCGACAAGACCAGCATTGGTGTTCGTTATGAATTTTTCGCATTTACAGTATCAACATCATTAGTTGTCTGAGATGAAATTCAGTTCGAAGGAATCAACATCTATCTGGGCAGGTACTTAACCGTCTTTGGCATTTGTGTTTAAGATTAGATTTATCATTACATATAAGTGATGGATTCTGACTCGGTGATGAGGTTGCAGAATTTACTGATGGGCTGTTGGATAAACTGACAGGGGATACTAACATCAATAGCGAGTTTATGCCTCTTGTCGACGAATATCTGCTTCAGAGTGGTGTTACCAGGCCCTCGTATATGCTCAAATATAATCTACGTGAGGGTAAGATAGAAATCGACCGTTGGTACCACCCTGATGTGTCACTACCAACTCGAAGCCAGCTTGAAGTCATAGCATTAACACATAATAATAATGTCCGATTGTTGACTGTACAGCCAGGCATGAAAACACCCATGGATTGTTTCTACAACGATGAAGTAATATTCACAGACAAATCCACCCCGGTTGCATTCGAAGTTAATTATGTTGCACCAACATTGACTCAACTAAGAAGAGAAAAAACTCGATTGTTATTCAACAAAGATGCACTTGCCCGTGTAACAGTGCTTGGGCGAAGACGAGCACACTCGTTCAGACACTAACCAAGGGCGTAATCAATATAGATCTAAGTAAACGTGGTGTCCCAGAATGTACAATTATGAAGATATAAATGTTCCGCAGGAAGATATTTTCTATGATTATATAGCAGTTGCACAGGTAAAAAAGGGCAGTTGGTTAGAAGTGCATGTGCGTGTTGCACCTGAAGGCATGGTTGTCGTGCTATTATACTGCGCGATCACATTATTAATAGAAGAATTATAATGGACCCTCGAACGTACCGACATGAAAAAGTAATCGAAGCGGAACAGCAACTGCGAGTTTAAGTCGTCAAGAGAACCGCGTTGCTCATGAAATACAAACGCTTGTATGTGGTTGTATATGCTATTTGTGGGCTTGCCGTGGCGGCAACTGTTGGCCTTGGCGTGACGGGAATCATGATGACTGCGACCATTATAGGTACACCAATCGGAATTATTGTTGCAGCCATATCAGTATTAACTGGAGTCGCGGGCCGTGCTAGTAAAATTATTTTGCTATGGTTGCATTCGCGAATACGTGTCTATTCAGAACGTCTCACGGGAGCACACAGAAGTGTCAATACGATTAGTAAATTATACTTGATAGCTATTGAGGATAAAAAATTAGAATGGCTGAGTTCGAGACCGTGTTGGCGGAAATGGAAAACCACCTGAGACTCTGTGCACAGATACGGAATCGAGGCGTTAGCGACAAAAAACAGCTAGCGGATTTACCGACTGTGAAAAGTGAGTAACTGTTTACAAAATCATTTATGCGACCAAAGGGTGTAGTTGTTGTATTTTACAAAAATAATAATAATTTGAAAATTAATAACGGCTAGCCGATTTTGTTCCACAAATTTTTTTACACTAATGTGAGAATTATTATTTTATAATCCCACATCGCATGCACTAATATTTCACGATCGACGTAAAAGTACTAAAGTCATGGGATATAGAAGGAAGTTGACCTATCTCAGCTACAAGAATATAAACATACATTATCACACTACTATAGTAGTAAAAGCAGCAGCAGCAACCTCGTGTCAAGGAAAATAGCGGATGGCACACTGATCAATGTCTTCGCTGAAACAAAGCACTTGAAAACACAACCATTCACACTATCCAGTAACCAAACAGCGACCAGCAAAATGTGGAAGTAGTGCCTAGAAGGAATAGAAAGAGAGTTCATGTATTTGAAAATAAAGGTGCCCATTGATCAGAAAGATGTTGTAATGATTTATGGAGGCAGAGAGATTGCAAGATTGAAAATGAGTTTTCCAAGCCTAGCAACGGAAGGCTTTAAAGACTACCAGAATTTGAGAAAGAAATTAAATGACTATTTTACACGCAATAAAAACAAACACAGTTCTAGATATGTATTCCTTAAAATGAGTAAATCTTTGATGAAACAGTATTTAGAATATTTGGAGATATTCCAACATGCCTGAATCAGCGGGATGACATACTTATTGGAGAACGCAGCCTTGAAGAGCACAACAAAATGCTAAGAGCTGTCTTACAGAGAGCATCAGACTTTGAAGTCACCTTTAATCTCATCAAATGTCAATTCGCAGTGAAAGAAACCCAATTCTATAGATACTGCTTCATAGAAATGGGCTGAAGCCAGCACCAGAAAAGCATGTGCAGCGAAAGAATGCAAGCCACCATAAATGAAAGAAGCTGTCCTTAGTTTCCTAGGCATGGTTGGATACTTATCCAAGTTTATCACCAGGTATGCACCTCTCACAGTACCACTTAGACGACAAACAAGACAGAAAGTCAAGTTCAAGTGGGACAAAAAGAAGACGCAGAATTTGAGAAGCTGAAAGAGAGCATTACAAATGAGAGCACATTAGCCTATTTTAATCTAGCCTGACCCATAATTGTGAGAGCTGAGGCCAGCGTGAATGAAAGACTGTGTGCTGGACTATTTCAGAAAACACAGAAAATACTTTAACCTGTGTATTTCATCAGTAGAACCACGACATACACAGAAAAGAGATACAGCCAGACAGAAAAAAATGTACTAGCAGTAAGATAGACTAAGAACAGATTCAGCATCTACCGTAAGGAAGCACCTAGATTCAAGATTATCACATCCCACAAATCGCTTCAGCCTATATTTGATAAAGCAACGTCTAAACTTCAACCTAGAATTGAAAAGTGGGCAATAGACATGCAAGATGCTGGCTACGATTTAGTCTATGAACCAGGCAGGTATGGAGCAGACCCTATGGAAGTTTTATCCAGGCACCCGCAACCAGAGACAGGCAAAGATTGCACAGAAAAAGTCTTCAAATTTGTTGTAATAGCAGAACATGCCATCGTACTTGACAGAATCAAGGATACAGATAGGGACAGCCAGATCCAATAACTAAAGGAGATGATCGTCATAGGTGACTAGAAGCTCTATAAGACCGATCCTGACATTGTACCTTTTTACATGATTAGACAGGATATCAGCATAATGGAGGGATTGAACTTCAGATTAAACCAGAGAGTTTACAACAAAAAGTCATCAAAAGCTACACACAGCCTTGGACACTTAGGAAATACTATAACCAAACAAATGCTCAGAGAAAAGTATTGATTTTCGAGAATGAATAACATAGTAGAGGAGATCATCAACCAGTGTTTTGAATGTCAAGCAAAAGGGCACCGACAGGAACCAATAAAACCAAGTACAATTCTCGGCAAGTCATGGGACATTCTAGAAGTAGATTTTGGGAGGACTATTCAGAGATAAACATTACAATCCAGTTGTAATTGACAAGAGGACAAGGTACCCAGAAGTGGAAACTATCTGTATTACAGATTTTAAGCAAAGAAAAGAGAGAAGCTATAAAAGATCTTTGTTACCCATGGTATTCCAAGACAACAGTCACAGTGGACCACAATTTAACTCTAAAGCGTCCTCGATGTCTCTACCAATACCCTTTTTGTCGCCCCACCCTGCAATATCTCTGGTATTCCATTCACGCATATAGTCTTACTAATACTTAGAACCAGAAATATGTACATTATTATTGGAAGTGTAGCAGGAATATTATCTTGAGAAGACATTTGTTCTTATGTGCGGGCGGGATTGATAGAAGTTAACAGCCTTGCTCTCAGGTGATGAAGATCATAAACGAGGCTTCTACGGAAACATTGAATTTCCTGGATTTGATCAGTGCTCAATTCAAAAGCTACATTGGTGGTTAGAGCACAGCAGTATAGCACACACTGCAGCATGAGTTTGCTGTCATTAGTTGCACCTTCCCTACAAGACTGAATAAATCCTAGGATTTTATGGACATTTTTTAAATTATGTTTGCACTGTAAGGAGGGGCAAATGAGTTGAAAAAGCTTTCTATCTTTGGCTTGTTCCTTTACAAATGAGGCAAACAGGGGAGACAGAGTGTTGGTTGATCTTGTGTCTATTGGTTTGTAGTTTGTATTAGCCTGTTATAACCCTTGCTTTGATGGACGCTTCGACTACCGCTTTTGTGTTGGTTAAGGCAGATGTCCATAAGTGATGTGCCTGCAGCAGTGGGTTGTCTTAGATGTGAAGGTATCTGAGTGATGGTTAGGTGAGTTTCACTTCTTCCCATATCTTGCACCAGTATGAGTTAACTGCCTCCTTGATCATATCTTGCCACTATTGCCTCTCAGGTGATTATCAATCAGGCCGAAGGCTGGTGGGAGGGAGTATTTCTATAAGGTTTCTCTTATGTAGGTAAACCAGCTGCTGGTACCCTCATCTTTTAATCCACTTCCCTGTACGCAATCTCAAATTCCACTGATTCTGGTTACATAAAGATGTTGCCAAAAATGTGTCAGGGTTTTCATTTTGATGTCGAAATCTAGGTGGGTTGTACCTATAAGTATATAGATAACTGCTGTGGTTCATCTCTCAGGAGAAACTGAATCTGATTAAGAATCTTTCGATCACATTTTGTCAGCAATCGTAGGTCCGCTGTAAATATCTTTGTCACTTCTAGGTTGTAGACGGGTTTTGGATGTGATGCAATACATGTTTTAAGATACAATTGGGTTCACTCCATTCTTTCCATATAGGCCTATTCCCATAATGGAATACAGAGCTCTTCTCCTTTTCTGTATCCTATCCTCTATATCTATATTCATATTGACTGTCCGAGAGATATGATTCCTGATAAGCTTGGTCAGGGGTTAGTGTCTCTGCAACTGAAAACTATAAGTAAAATAGGGCCTACAATACAATATTTTAAGTTCTTCCATATTCTGATCCACTTGAGATGGTTGGCTTTGATTGTGAGATACATACACAAAACTACATGTGTCTTGTCCTGAGTCAGCTGACAAAAATGAGTTAGAAATGACGCATCGATACATGCAGGAACTTTAGGAAAAACAGCAGCATAGTTCCAGTCTGGGTGTGTGATCCAGAAGTACAGACTGAACATCTGTATCGAACACCAGATCAACCATGTCATACATGCCATAACACGACGTGTCATGCGAAAAACACGATTTTGGACTCCCAAACCCCCCGACACGGTCGTGTTTCGAAAAACACAATTTTCAGCAATCTTAGGAGAAAAAAAAATTTCCCACATAAAAAACCCCAGAAAAAATGTATATTTGTTGATTACAATGATATATGCCCATAATCTGTCTGTAAACAGTCTTGCTCAGAGCTCATGTAAAACTATCCTTGGGGCAATTTATACAGCTGTTTTAGAGACAATTAAAAGGTAAGGCGGTCAGAGAAAAACAGACACCTTTAAGAGATTTACTGAATTGGCTCACAATAGTAAGTTGATGTGTCGTGTCAAATCCTTTGAGCACTGCTGAGGGAGAGCCCATTAGGCTAATTTGCATAGGTAAAGTACACTAAGTGGAACAACCCAATTTGTCTTAAGTTAAGTACATCAAACAGATGCGTGTTGAAAACAAACGTTATTACACATCACTGGCTGCATTGAATTAGAATGTTGAAGTCATCTTTATTAAAGTTTGTAATCAACAGCAACGTTTCTTTGAAGTCGGATTTTTACTCCATATATAAAATTCAAAACATGATTATTTAGGTAAGTTGAACCACAGTACCATTCAATCTCAAATGCAGTATTGCAGGATCCAAAGGTCAGGGGACACTGTCCCACACCCTCCTGATTTGGGGGACACACACCATTTTAATGGGACAAAGGAAAATTGTAGTACATATTGCACTAGAAGTGCTAAAAAATGAGATAATCTTGTTTGCCTCGACAGTTTTGCCACCATAACGTTCTCATATTTTTGTTGGACATTTACATGATTGCAATAACCGTTGTATCATGTGATCAAGTAACTCATGAAAACATCAACATTTTTGATTATCTGGTTAACCTGTAATGAACTGCACTATGGAATTTTAATAATTAAAAGTATTAAATCATTAATCAAATGACAAATTGCGTATTTGTATAAATTAGTACCTTTTTTCATGAATTCAGCCTGAGAATAAATTAAATCTTCACTGCCGTAGTTGTAACTTTAACCTCGAAAATACGTTACAATAGCTGTGGTCAAAGACTCCAGCAACTCGGCCGACTGCCACAAACCTTGAATGCTTTCATTGCCAGATTCATTGTTTTGAAATGGATATTCATTGCCATCCTACAGGTTTTATCACTTTTAGCTACTTTGGCCATTGCTTGCACCAAAATAGATGTGGATGCATATTCGCAAAAGGAAAAGTGTAGGCATATTTGTGAACACAAATGACGCTAGCATTACCGTCAAACCAACTACTGAACTATTGAAAGCAGCAAAGACTGCATGTAATTAAAACTACATTCCACTGTCCGATAGATTTTTTAGACAGTAACTTGGTGTATTTTTTATTTAATGTCGTTGAGGTTGTAACCATGTTTGTGGTGATTTAATTTGACAATGCTAAATGTACCTTTTTTTTTTTTTTTTTTTTTTAAGTATATTAAATGCTTCAGAGAAAACAGATGGTATTTTCTTTTATTCAGATTTGAATTTCCAGTCATTTGCTATAGGCTGATTTGAAACAAATAGCTTATTCTCATTTGGATGCCGTCCATGTTTGGGGGGTCATGCGCACTGACCCCCCTTGTGACCTCAAAACACACTTTTTGAGTCTCAAAAAAATCCCAACACTGTCTGGGAATATGGCAAGTATGCCATGTATGGATAAACTGTGTATGTAATACAAATGTATTCACCTGTGATATGGATATAGGAGACATACTATTCTGTTGTTGCCTTTTACCAAGAAACTGTTCCTTTATAGTGTTGTTTGGTGGGGTATACTGCCAAGCAGGAGGTGAGGGCACTGTATTCCACCAAGCAAGACTATAATGGAATAGTTCCCAAGGGAGAAGGCAATAACAGATTTAGTACATCACGTTGATTTCGTGTGACATCATATAGTGTCTGCTGATCAAGGTGAAATACATACTGTCTTAAAATAGATCCCTGTAGTCAGCCAACTTGAACTTGAGAATTTATCACGTGATGTACTAAAGTTATTTATAGTATTATCTGTGTCCATCCACTTCATCCCATCTTGTCACATTACATAACCATGTCCACAACTGATTTATTTTCCACTCAGTAAATTTTCAAGGACTTCATAAATTGAAACCAAAGTTAGCATGAGGCTGTACATTAAGACGATGTAGACTAAGGTTCATTTTCACTGTTTTCATACCATTTACAGAGTTATGACGCTAGTTTGATCAGAACTTTGTTTTGTTTTTGCACCATATTGGTGGGAATCTGTGTTGTATTTACTTATATTTATGCTTAAAATTTTATTTTGTTCCAGCTGGATATAAATAATACTTAAATATGCATGTATCAACTTATTGTTATAATTAGGGTTTTTTTTCTAGTTGAGACAAAATCACATACTGAATGGTTGAATTTGGAACAGTACTTGGGACCTGACTCCGGGCATCTGATAGCCATTCACCAAAGGTATGGCACAGACAGAAACAAAGAATTGACCAGTCTGGACAGCATTTACAAAGCCAGGTTCTGTGGTCGTGAACTTGAGGCACAAGTGCGGGAAAACATAAACGGACTTTCCAATGGTCCTGTTAAACTGAGCAAGATCAATGATACAATTGTCACAAAATCTGAAACAACATTTATTGAAGATTACTTAAAAATCTATCAGGTGAGAAATTGCTCATTAGGGATTTACTGTTCAGTCAATGCCTGTAATTATCAGAAAATTCCGTCAGTGCCTGTGATTTTCACAGAATTAGTCAATGTGGTTGTTAAAGACTCAGTCAGTGCTTGTGATTGTTGATGATTCAGTCAATGCTTGTGATTGTTGAAGATTCAGTCAGTGCTTGTATTTGTTAAATATTTAGTCAGAGTGGTTGTTAAAGACTCAGTTAGTAGTGCTTGTTATTGTTAAAGACTCAGTTAGTGCTTGTGATTGTAAAAGACTCAGTGAGTGCTTGTGATTGTTAATGATTCAGTCAGTGCTTGTGATTGTTAAAAGTCAGTGTGGTTTGTTGAAACTTCAGTCAGTGCCTGTGATTGTTAATCATTCAGTCAATGCTTGTGATTGTTAAAGATTCAGTCAGTGCCTGTGATTGTTAATCATTCAGTCAATGCTTGTGATTGTTAAAGATTCAGTCAGTGCTTGTGATTGTTAAAGACTCAGTCGACGATTGAGATTATTTAAGATTCAGTAAATGCTTGTGATTGTCAACGATTTAGTCATTACTTGTGATTGTTACAAATTCAGTCAGTGATTGTGATTGTTAAAGATTCAGTCAATACTTGTGATTGTTAAAGATTTAGTCAGTGCTTGTAATTGTTACAAATTCAGTCAGTGCTTGTGATTGTTACAAATTCAGTCAGTGATTGTGATTGTTAAAGATTCAGTCAATACTTGTGATTGTTAAAGATTCAGTCAGTGCTTGTAATTGTTACAAATTCAGTCAGTGCTTGTGATTGTTACAAATTCAGTCAGTGATTGTGATTGTTAAAGATTCAGTCAATACTTGTGATTGTTAAAGATTTAGTCAGTGCTTGTAATTGTTACAAATTCAGTCAGTGATTGTGATTGTTTAAGATTCAGTTAATGATTGTGAGTGTTAAAGTTTCAGTTAATGATTGTGAGTTTTAAAGATTTAGTCAGTGATTGAGATTGATAAAGATTCAGCCAATGCTTGTTATTTTTAAAAGATTCAGTCAGTCATTGTGATTGTTTAAGATTCAGTCAATGCTTGTGAGTGTTAAAGATTTAGTCAGTGCTTGTAATTGTTACAAATTCAGTCAGTGATTGTGATTGTTAAAGATTCAATAAATGCTTGTGATTGTTAAAGATTTAGTCAGTGATTATTTTTGTTATATCTTTCAGTCATTGCATGTTTAATATTCTTCTAAGAGTGAACAATGATGATAGCTTTCAAGAAGATTTTTAAGAGCAATGATTTAAAAGAAAATAATTCAAAAATAACAGTAGTCTTTTTATTATCAACTTATTATCTCTACTTTGATATGTAGAAAGAACGTTGTTGTTTATTTTTTATGTCTTGTATGCCCTGTCACAGTAGGTAGGTAGGTAGGTATGTGGATGGGTGGGTGGGTATATAGGTAGGTAGTGTCATAATATGTCAGGACAATATTAGCCATATAGTACCAATTGAAAGTTTAAATTTCAAATTTCAAAATGATTAAAATTAAAATGTAAAGATACAGGATTGCAAAAGAAGTTTAAATTGGGAAAGGGGCCAAGATCACTTTAGTTTGAATTTTTTTCTGCATGATAATGTTTACAATGGCTGCTGGAGACTAGTAAAGAATAGGGAAGCTATGTAATCATTGATTATGCACTAGTTATATTTGTCTGCTTAATTATGAAATTAATAATTTGTCAAAAATTACCCTCAGCAACTATAATCTCAAGCACCTATGTTTAAAGTATTTATCAACATGTTGAAACAATTGATAGAAAACATCAGATTCTGAAGAACACCCAAGTTGAACTTGGGTTTTTGTCAAGCAAATTCTAATCTGTGCCATACATAGTGTTTTAATAAAACAACTTCATTCTATTTTATTTTCAGAGATATATTCTGATAGCAATTAAATCAATCGAAAGGGCTGAAGAGCAGCTGAAAAAAATGAAACTAGCATCATCGAATTATCCTGAGGGCTTGAAGGCTCAAATCCACGAAGTCTTGCAAATAATACGAAACATACATACTGTTGATGAAGGTTCACTTCTTCAAAGTAATTTGGATAAGGAGCTAAAGTTCCGTTTATATAAAGATTTCTCTGTTTTGACAATTGAATGATATAAAATTTGTGAATAGCAGAAGCAGATCTAAGGATTAGATAATATTGTCATTCCCAATTTGCAAGACTCATTCCTTTGATTTTTGTTTTTCATCACTGGAAGAGTACTATTGCCACTACTGTTAGAATCTATTCTGTTGATAGAATTGTACATATAATTGTTTATACAAGAGGACAAGTAAATTCTCCAAACATCACATTTATACTGTATGTATTAAATAAATCCATCCTCAGAATTAATGGAATGTAAGCCATATTGACTTTTACAATTACTCTGTATTTATACCTGTAGATCAGTCATTCCTATGGGTAGGTCACCATCCTACCTGTGGCCTTGAAACAGTGGCCTTTGTCATTAACTAATGCATAATTAAATGTCAAGTTAATAAGTCACACAAACAATTTTCACTTATTATTTTTTGGGACTGCAAAACAATTTGACTTGTCTATGTGTATGTACAATAAATACAGCTTTGCCTTGCTGTCATTATTTGGTGAAAGCAAAATATTGATATCAGTTTCCAGTAGTAAGTTCTGTATAAATGTAGTGATATTTATTGTTCAATAGAGTGTATTATGTTATAAGTGAGGTTACATTATACTGGATATTTTATTACACAGAGTATTACATATATTAATATGAGATCCATGACCATACCTGCTTAGTAAAAAGGACAGTGTTATATTGAGATATATGGTATTACTATTGCATAATGTAATGGGATTCATGACCATACCTGCCTAATAAAAAGGACAGTGTTATATTGAGATATATAGTATTACTATTGCATAATGTAATGGGATTCATGACCATACCTGCCTAATAAAACAGACAATGTTATATTGAGATATATTATATTACTACTACATAATGTTATGAGATTCATGACCATACCTGCCTAATAAAAAGGACAGTGTTATATTAAGATATATAGTATTACTATTGCGTAATGTAATGGGATTCATGACCATACCTGCCTAATAAAAAGGACAATGTTATATTGAGATATATAGTATTACTATTGCATAATGTAATGGGATTCATGACCATACCTGCCTAATAAAAAGGACAGTGTTATATTGAGATATATAGTATTACTTTTGCATAATGTAATGAGATTCATGACCATACCTGCCTAATAAAAAGGACAGTGTTATATTGAGATATGTAGTATTACTATTGCATAATGTAATGGGATTCATGACCATACCTGCCTAATAAAAAGGACAGTGTTATATTGAGATATATAGTATTACTATTACATAATGTAATGGGATTCATGACTATACCCACCTTATAAAATGAACCATGTGATACTGGGGTACATTATCCATGGTATTACTATTACATAATGTAATGGCATCCATGACCAAACCTGCTTTATGAAAGGACCATGTTATACTGGGGTTATATATAATATTATTATCATATAATGTAATGAGATTCATGACCATACTTGCCTTATAAAATGAATCATGTTATACTGGGGTACAATATACATGGTATTACTATTACATAATGTAATGGTTTTCATGACTATACCCTCCTTATAAAATGAATCATGTTATACTGGGGTACATTATACGCGGTATTACTATTACATAATATAATGGCATCCATGACCAAACTTGCCTTATGAAAGGACCATGTTATACTGGGGTTATATATAATATTATTATCATATAATGTAATAAGATTCATGATCATACCCAGCTTATAAAATGAACCATGTTATACTGGGGTACAATATAAATGGTATTACTATTACATAATCTAAACATAATGTAATGGCATATAATGATTATCTGAACTTTATTTATCCTAATTATGGGTGACACAGTGCCTTGATGGTTAGTGTGTTGGACTCATAATCAGTGGGGTTATAATGTATTTGATTCCCTCCATCAGATCATACTGGATCAGCTACCATGGTGTGTCCAAGGGCAAGACAAATTTACTCCAGTTTCCTTGGCACACATCCTTTTAGTATTTCTATGCCATAAAAGCCAAACCAGACCAACGCAACCCAGTCATCCTAATTATAAGATGATCAGAACGTCATGTATGATTCAAGAACATGCAGGTTTGATACCATGTCAAGCTAGTATTTTCATCCAAACATTCATGTATGATTCATGAACATGCAGGTTTGATACCATATCAGGCTAGTATTTTCATCCAAACATTCATGTATCATAACACAGCCTTCTTATTGTTACCTTTCTTGATGTACCTGGCAGAAATACAAAATTCAAGGCTGGGTGAATGTAGTAGTGTAACAAAAACTGTTTGATATTGTTGTAAAAGTAGATGGCTATAATACAACAATTTGTAAAAGTAGAAGGTTTTCAAGACGCCTGCCAGTAGACAGTGAACATTTTTCAAATGAAGAAAATGTAATTTAATTAGTGTTTTACTGGATTTTGTCATATTCATATTACTGTGTAAAAGTTGCACTTAACAATGATATAAATACAGGCACGTGCATATATAGTGGTTGTTTAACTTTTGCTGCGGCCTTCCTTTTGTGTCACCCCTGATCAAACACCACCTTACCTGACATCAAAATAGTATATATTTACCGTTTTATCCCAATCATCAGAGGCCATCCCTTTCATAGAGAACTTTTATTGAGCATGTATCACTGTAGGCAGCAGAAAATGCAAAAATTCTATTTTTATAAATGTTAATGATGTTATTTACATTGAAACATATACCTCCAAATAATTGACACCCTCAAACATCTTTATAGATGACAAATGTGTATGGTCCCTTGAGTGTCCTTTAAAGACAGGATTAACTTTATGTTACAGTCTTTATAGAGGATATATGTCCATAAAAGACAAATTTATATGACCTTTGTGTGTCCTTTAATGACAGGTTCACTTTATGTTACTACCTTTATAAAGGACACCTGTACATAATGTACAAATTTTATGTTCCATTGAGTGTCTTTTAAAGACATATACACTTTATGTTACAATCTTTATAAAGGACACCTGTCTGTAATGTACAAATTGTATGTTCCCTTGATTGTCCTTTAAAGACATATACACTTTATGTACAATCTATATAAAGGACACCTGTCTATAATGGACAAATTTGTAAGGTCCCTTAAATGTCTTTTAAAGACAGGCTTCACTTTGTTACAATATTTGGATTGATATATATATATATATATATATATATATATATATATATATATATATATACAGTGTATGCAAAGGACAGGAAATGACCTTGTATTGGTAATTTTCTCCTCAGTTACAAAATGTACAGTGTGATTGATGTTGTAAAGTGAGGAATCGTTTGGTATGATTGATGCTACAGAGTGATGAAATGTATGGTGTGAGTGATCATGCAAAGGTACAAAATGTACAGGGTTATTGATGCAGCAGTGGGATGCAATCTACACTGTAATTGACACTGTGAAAGTAGTGACATGTACATGTTGAGTGTAATACTGTAAATTGATTAATGTAGTGTCCAGGTGATTACTGTGCATTGATGAAATGTACAGTGTGAGTTATTACTTTACATTGATGAAATGTACAGCATGAGTGATTACCTTACATGGATGAAATGTACAGTGTGAGTGATTACTTTACATTAATGAAATGTACAGTGTAAGTGATTACTTTACATTGATGAAATGTAGTATGAGTGGTTACTTTACATTGGTGAAATGTACAGCGTGAGTGATTACCTTACATTGATGAAATGTACAGTGTGAGTCATTACTTTACATTGATGAAATGTACAGTGAGTCATTACTTTACATTGATGAAATGTACAATGTGAGTCATTACTTTACATTGATGAAATGTACAGTGTGAGTCATTACTTTACATTGATGAAATGTACAGTGTGAGTCATTACCTTACATTGATGAAATGTACAATGTGAGTCATTACTTTACATTGATGAAATGTACAATGTGAGTCATTACTTTACATTGATGAAATGTACAATGTGAGTCATTACTTTACATTGATGAAATGTACAGTGAGTCATTACTTTACATTGATGAAATGTACAATGTGAGTCATTACTTTACATTGATGAAATGTACAGTGAGTCATTACTTTACATTGATGAAATGTACAATGTGAGTCATTACTTTACATTGATGAAATGTACAGTGAGTCATTACTTTACATTGATGAAATGTACAATGTGAGTCATTACTTTACATTGATGAAATGTACAGTGTGAGTCATTACTTTACATTGATGAAATGTACAGTGAGTCATTACTTTACATTGACGAAATGTACAGTGTGAGTCATTACTTTACATTGATGAAATGTACAATGTGAGTCATTACTTTACATTCATGAAATGTACAATGTGAGTCATTACTTTACATTGATGAAATGTACAGTGTGAGTCATTACTTTACATTGATGAAATGTACAGTGTGAGTCATTACCTTACATTGATGAAATGTACAATGTGAGTCATTACTTTACATTGATGAAATGTACAATGTGAGTCATTACTTTACATTGATGAAATGTACAGTGAGTCATTACTTTACATTGATGAAATGTACAATGTGAGTCATTACTTTACATTGATGAAATGTACAGTGAGTCATTACTTTACATTGATGAAATGTACAGTGTGAGTCATTACTTTACATTGATGAAATGTACAATGTGAGTCATTACTTTACATTGATGAAATGTACAATGTGAGTCATTACTTTACATTGACGAAATGTACAGTGTGAGTCATTACTTTACATTGATGAAATGTACAGTGAGTCATTACTTTACATTGATGAAATGTACAGTGAGTCATTACTTTACATTGACGAAATGTACAGTGTGAGTCATTACTTTACATTGATGAAATGTACAGTGAGTCATTACTTTACATTGATGAAATGTACAGTGTAATACCATAAATTAATTAATTGTTAGTGATACTGTAGATTAATTAAATAATTAATAAAATAATAAACTATGAGTGATACAGTAAATTAATGTACAGTGTGAATAATAGTTGAATAGAGTGATTTGTATATACTGTACAGTGTAAGAAATACAGCAAATTTAGCAGTGTCTTGAAATATACAGTGTGTATGATGCTGAAAATTCATGAAATTTTAACTAAGTGCACACTTACTTTAGTCGTCATCACATTTTATTCTTGATTTGGTCCTGTCCATCTATCCATCCCAAGAAAGAAGCTAATTAGCAGAATTATGCAAAAATCACTCAGTGTAGACAAATGAAATCTGGAAAGCATACCTGTTGGAATATATAAATGAACAGATTTAATTTTCAGGCCATTATAGCCATATTTCACTTTTTGACATATTTTGAACTTAATCTATTTTTACATCGTTTATGGCAATAGACTTTTCAGCATGATTAAGCGAGAACCACTTAAGTAGACAAATGACATATTTTAGGCCTGTTTGCATTCATATATAAATGACTTGATTAGATTTTTAGGCCATTACAGCAATTATTCAATTTTTTTACACACCTTTTAGCTTTCAGGATTTGGACTTTCTTATAAATATACCTTGTTAGTCCTAATAAATAAAAACTACTTTTGATAGACATATGAATTTTATTATGCATGATAGATACTTGTGCCATTATAATGATTTGTTTCAAGTGTTTTTTAAAATTGTTTAACTTTTTGTACTTAGAAATTTTGTCTGCAGTGGAACATGTATGTTTTACAAACACAAATGTAGTTTTACCAGATAACATTATAATAGATTAGTGCATTTGTATGGGAAAATATGAACAAGTTTTTTTGAGCTATACTGCATGATGTTAGGAGTGCAGCACAGAAAAAAATTAGTCCATATTTTCTTGTTATATTCATTTTTTTCTTACCTAAGGCTGAATAATAGAAAAAACACACAACAAGAAACAAAGTAGTTGAATTTCTGCTGAATTCCAAAGTGAATACACAATGATAGTTATATACACAATAAGGTATTCATGTGCACATTGTACTGCCCAGAGACGTTTCAACTTGGTAGCATACTATGCGCTCACTCATTCATTTAAAAAAGGAATCTCATTTTGCTCTATTTAAAATTGAAATTTAGAGTCATGTTGTGAGAGACTGTACTTTGGAACAACTTTTCCAGTTGGTCTGGAATGGAAGGATTTTGTTTTTCTGGCGATCCAACTAAATTCTGCCTTTCTATTAGTGATGAAATGAAGTTATTAGCTAGATCAGTTCCATATGATACGCATGTGGCTGGAGGGACTGGCCTTGACAGCAAGATGCACATCTGTTTCTGTTTTGATATTCATTGTTTGGAATCATAAACTGGAAAAATAGGAATTTCTTTTAAATGAAATTATCAATGAGATGCAGGATTAAATATTTTTTGTTAGGAAATTTCCAATTTCACAGAGTGCAGTAAATTCTTTGGAATGTGATTTTTGTTGGAAATGTTGTCTTCATTTTAGTACAATTTTGCATTGAGTATCTGTTTCTCGAACCTATGTAATTATAATTAGCAGAAATAACTAAGAAAGTACATTTTGAGGAAATTCAACATGCAGAAAGGTAAGTACATTTATTGCCATTGTTGTTTTTACCTATAGATGACATATTTTTTTGCCCTGTCACTTGCATGATGTTTTGTTGGAGGGACACCAGCTTTCAATAGAGTTGTCACAGTAGTCTTCCTTACTGAATAGTTGGTGATTCTCCCTTAGATTTCTTCATGTTCTGCAACCAGTTTAATCAGAAATCTTGCTTGATTAACTCTCATTGGTCAGGGGTAATAACTGCAATTTTAAATATTCTCTCCCATAAAAACTATTTTATTTACATTTTTTGCAGAGTGCACTTTTAATTTTCTGGCCTTTCATTGTTTGCTCATTTATTTGTAAATCTCTTTGCTTTCTTATATCTTCTGTTGATTGATCCATTTGATTCTGGATTTTTTTTGCATATATACATTTTATTATGATTTCTCTATGTTCATCCATAACTCTATATTTCTTTTCTTAAAATTCATTGATTGATTCATTCATTAAATTGTCTGAAATGTATTTAAGAGTTTGTTTCTTTGTCTATTGATTACTTTATTTGAAATAAGGTTATTAATTTAATCTGTAGAAATAAGATTACTAGATTTGGAAAGTTTCTATCAGTTTTTTGCACTGGAATTGGACTCATATAAAAGGGACTGTCATAATCAATAATTTCTGAAGGTTTCCACTTCAAAAACTGCAGGTAAAAATGAACTGGGTCTTGCTCAACTGCTGTTCCAGTGGACAAAATGCGACCTGTAGTGATCCCACCCAGTACCATCAAAGGTATTGCTATGACTCTCACCATATTTAATATACTGAGTACCGGTGAAAACTGTATACTGACACATCTCCAGACTTTAATTTTGTTTTGTTCATCTCAACCTCTAAAGCAACACATTTGTCAAAAAAAGTTAAATGGGGAAAACTGCAAAGCAGCAGGGGAGTGAGGACACATTTCACCAGCAGGAACTAGGCATCTTCATCATGTTGTCTTATTGTCTATACAGCTCTTGCTTTTCTACCAAAATCCATCTTCTTCACTTGCATTTTTTTTTTCTTCAAATTTTGTTCTTGGATGAACTTGTAAAATGGCGGTCTCAGAGATAGACAGGATAACCCTTGGCCTTAAGATGCCCCTCTATGCTATTTTGTACAGATCCTTGAGAGCACGACTCATGGTCTGACCGATTCGGTTTGCAAATGATTATGAAAATTTCCACTCTATAAGTGTTTAAATGATCAGGAATTGTCTCATGTTTGTTGTCATAAAGCCATTGCTGGACATTGCGGATATCACATTCAGTTGCTTGCTTGGTTGAAATGTTCTTTTGGGACTCGGTGAATTCGTTCACATTATTCGCTTTATTGTGTCTACTTTATGATGGCTCAAGCAGCTTCAGTTCATCAACAGATAAGTATAATAAATCAAAAGCGCTGGCATCTGCGACTTGAGTGTCAATTGTTTGCTAACAATAAAAGGTAGTTCCTAACACCCAGTACTTTGTTATTAGACCTTTTGTGCAGTACAAAGCAATGCAGTATAGAGAAATACTGCCTGATTCTGACAAATTGAATGTAAAGCTAATGGAGAAAAAAAATGAGTATATAATAATTCTAGATACTGTATTATAGTTTTAAAAATAGACAAAATGATAGTCCTGATATTTAGTTTATATGGTACAAGTTTGTAATGTTTTGTAAATGGTGCATCTCTTTTGATGTGAAGAAGGGATTATATATTTTTTAAGAAACTGGAAGTTCTTATTCAGATTTAATATAACTTGTTATTTTTTTTACTAGGGTGCCAATTTTCATGGATCATTTGTTACTGCAACCACAAATGTCAGGACCCAGTGAATGATGATTTTATGGAAATAATAGGACTCATGTCCCTATTCACAAATTGACGAAAATGTCATTTTTCCCCACAACCATGAAAGTTGATACCCATTAAAGTGAACGAACTGTCTGAAAATTGTTCATCATTTAATTCTTCTTAGAGAAGAACTTTTTAGAGAATGGAAACTTAAGCAAATTCCAAACAACGCTTTGCTTATTGCAATGTTTACATATGTGCATAAACCTATGTTTGTAGCACAAGAATTGTCTCTCGTCAAATATTATGAGCATATATATATATATATATATATATATATATATATATATATATATATATATATATATATATATATATATAAAACTTTTGTACCAGGATATGAATTTTATGTGTTGCATTTTTTCAAAAGACTTGCATATTACAACCTAATTTTAGGACATGTTCTGGATAACATCTCAGAGGTGCTTACTTCACTGGAGAAAAGCTTTGAATTTAGTGCTCTCTGAATTTGATTTTTATCTTATCTGGCAGTATGGCCAAATGAGCTTATGGTGTGGTCATTTGTGCATCATCTGTTGTGCATTATCAATTCACATGTTGTTTTCTTTTACAACTACTTCTCAAAAACTGCTCAACAGAATTGAAATAACTTTGATAGAAAGCATTCTGGCATGAAGGGCTTTCAAATGTTCAAATTATGCCAATCTGCTATCAGATATGTGTGCAGTTAAAATTGAGAAACACTTAAATGACGTCTCAAAAATCACTAGTTAGAATTTTACCAAATTTGACAAAAAGCATCGTGGCATGAAAATCTTTGAACTTTGTTTAGATGATGCGAGTTTGCCATCAGATATGGGAACCATTGCTAAAAATAGAAAACCTTTCAACCACTGAACAGAATTTGACCAAATTTGACAGAAAGCATCCTGATAAAAAGGTCTTTAAGATTTGTTCAAATGTTGCTGATCTATTATCAAATATAGCTGGCAACACTAAAAATAGAAATGCCTTTTAAATGACTACTTCTCAAAATACACTCAACAGAATTTGACTAAATTTGACAGAAAGCTCCTGCTGTAGATGGCTTTCAATTTGTTATAAATGGTGCTGATCTGCCATCAAATATGGTTGCCATTACTAAAATTATAAAATGACAATGTTCCCTGGAAAATTGAACCCCGGAGTATTTGGACTGAAGATTGCAGCCTATTTCTGTGGAATTCTGTGGAAATCCCGGAGAAAGCCTGGAAACCCTGGAAAAAGTCTGGAATACCCTGAAAACCATGGAAAAAATGTGGAATACCCTGGAAACCCTGGAATATGAATGGTTTTGCTGTACACTAGCAAAATAAAAACTTTATAGTGTCATTAACAGGAATAAACATTTTGGATTTGCATTTCATTAACATTGGGTGAAAAACATGATATATGGGACAAAATACTTTACACTGCTGCAATAACAAAGCTATGTTAATTTTAGCCAATAAAAGTATCATGCATGGGTTGTGTCATAGCTCTAAATCAATTTGCTGGGGCCCCAGTGGCCGAGTGGTTAAAGTGCTCAGTCTCACATCACTCATCACTTACCTCTGCGTAGGTTTGAGTCTCTGATGTGGCTTATGTATGTGAAAAAGCTAGCCAGTAAGCTTGCCATGGGTCTGTGGTTCTTTCCAGATTTTTCCATTGTCTTCCTCCCAATAAAGTACTGGTCACCAAATATAGCTGAAAAATTGCTGAAAATGGTGTTAAACCCCATAACAACAACAACAACATAAAAACCACACAAATAAACAAAATGCATGTTCAGTCCCATTCATCATTTAATTATTTCAATTATTTAAGTATTTACTTCAACAGACTAATGTCATTTATAAGACAATTTCACAGAGCTAAAATTCCAGTAATAAACCCTAAATATTGTAATATACAAGCTTATGCAAGCTTGCATGGACAGAAAACAAGATTGCGCAAGCCATAGTCAAGTAGAAAACACAAGCTATCAAATTCAATGAAAACTTATGCAAGCTTCATTGCTGTAAAAATATTACATGCAAAAATGACAGTAGACAATTCAAGAACACCCTATGTGACAATAACATTGTTGCAGTTGCATTAGAAAAGAGGTTACATGTATAATCAATCTGAAGTAAATGAAAATTTTTTTAAACTATTTCTGAAGTAGATTTATTTACAAAAACATATTTTGAAACTAGCAGCCTTTTTTAAGTAAAAAAAGTTTTAAAACCATGCTAAAAAATTAAAATTACATTAAAAAAATAACCAAACTATTAAAGTAATAGCCAAACTATAAAAATCAAACAAATATATACATATCCTCAACAATTGGATGAAAAAGTGGATATCTATGACGGTGAGCTTTAACGCAAACATTCTAAAGATGGCGACTTTCTAAACAATAAAAAACAATATTTTATGTGGTACTCTTATGGAGTGCCATTGTTTAAATCATCAAATGTTAGCATTTGACCCATATTTCTTGTAATCAATGAGTTATCTGTCAAGACAGAACGAAGCAATAAAATATTATATTTTTAGGTTTGTGGTTCGGAAAATCAAAGCTGTTACATTTTGTCTTTTTTAAATGAAGCATACTGCTTTCCTTGCGAACTTGTTCTACACAGAGCAAATAAAGGAGACTTAATGGGTGTAATGATCTGGCTGATATTCAATGAATTACTAAGGAAAGATTTCAGAAATTCAGGCTGATCCACAGAAAGACAAGCTTTTCAGTATAAGGAATCTCTCACAGCTGTTTTCGCCAATATCAGGGAAAATTTTCACATTTTTCCCCTTATGGCTTTAGACATATTTTCACTTCAGTATAGAAATCCAGATTGGGTGCAGAATGGGTGGGATGTTGTCAGATGGTTAGGTTCTACCCCCACCCCATCTGTTAAAATAGTACACGTTTAGGTGAAAAACAAGAATTTTAGCCATTTGAAGTACAGTGAATCGCCTCTTTTAAACAAATCGTCTCAGACAAAAATCATTCATCTTCCCCTGCTTGTTATATGGTTCAGGTACATGTACCATCCACTAAAATAGATTACAGCAACATGTACTATGTAACAAGGACACATATTTGAATATTTACCTGTTTGGCAAAACAACGTAAGCATTTAATTTAGTTCAACATTCCAAAATCACTTCACAAGTCTTAGAAACATATCTAAGTGTTATTCATGATGATCCTAAATTTTAGTTTCACCATCCATTTTGGAATGTTCACAAATGTTTAAAGAAATTGAAAAAAGAGGCCACGGTCACCAGACCCTAAGCAGGTCTTTTGACCACCTCAGAGTATCTAATTATCCAGTTTGGTCTGGTTGGCATAATAATTTTTGAGATGTCATGCTTACAAGGAAGTGTGACAGATGGATAGAAAAAAGCTATAAGTCACCATCCGTGAGATTGGGGGGTGGGTGGGGGAGGAAAGACATAATGATGCTAATAACGAAAATGCTGATACTGATGCCATTAGATCAGTAATAGCTGTATCTTTATCAATCCTAGGAAGGCCAGATATCAACCAAAAAGAAAACCAGGACGACTGTGTTTCTACACCATGTCTAATATAAAGCACTATTCGCCAGAATGCTAGAAGATGAATAGAGCAATCTTATTGTTACCAGATTTTTGACACAAATACCAAAGCTTTTGTGTAGGTCTAGTATAAGGTAAATGTATGTGCCTACATTTTCATTTAATGTCTCAACTTCAAATTTAAAAACAAAATCACATTATTGCTATTGGCTAAGACAAACAAATTCAGCTAAAAAAAACTTTGATTTTTGATGAATCAGATCTAAGAATCAGATCAGCTGTGGCTGGCATGAAGACCAAACCTTGTCCCAATCGGCTGGTTGGCATGGTGTCAATGTATCGGAAGCATGCTGGAATAATGATGCCACGACAGTTCCTGATGCCAAGGGAGTTAACGGTTCGCTTACAAGATTTTCATCTGCTTCAAGAAGTTTCCATATCTCTAAAATTACAAGTTTTAATTGATAAAAACAAGAGGTTCAAGTGGGCCTGATACTGCTCATCTGGCTTACATAACTTAACAGTTGACCGTTTCACTAATCAGGCTTATGTAGTAGTATAAAAGCACATCCAAAGTAAACTACCTCTCAAACTCAATCATGTCAATTTTACTTATTTTACTATATCCTGATAAAACTTCTTTCTAAAGATGAAGACATCATTAATATGCACAGCTAATTGCTCTTAATCGAAGTCATGCAATATATCGATGATAATAAACCCAACAGATCAAATATATGGCTTCAAGAGTGGTAAGAAGCCCAGTTAATCAGATGCCATATGACCTCATAAATATGCATGACTTTCATCCATTATAGAATCCATCTGAGATCTTGATATAAGCATTCAGGTCTGATCTAAACTGGATGAGAAATCTTATCAAACATATAGCTTCGAGAATGATAAGAACCCAGTTAATCAGATGTAAGATTACATCATTAATATGCGTGAATCTCTCTCATTATTGAGCCCATCCAAGAAATTGATGATATAAGCATATAGTCCATGTTTGATCAAAACCGCATCAGAAATAAGGCCTTCAGAATGGTAACAAGCTCAGTCGATCAGATGCAAGATCATCTAATTAATAATGCATGCATTTCACTCATTCTCGAACTTAGTCCAATAAATCAGCCACCAATGGATAGCAGCCAGAGTGTAGGAGAAAATTTTCCATTACATGACTAATGCGTTCATTCCATATTTGACTGTTATCAACATGCAAACCAAGAGGCTTATTGTGTGTGACAGTGGGGTATCAGTGTAATAAAGATACAATGATGTTCCAAATAATCTTGATCTTCCCTGGGCTGTTGTAATCAGAATATATTTTGGCTTTGACATATTTAGAGTTATTCCATCCTGCTTGCATCAAGTTTCTAAATCATCTAGGGCACCTTGCAGATTAATTTGTTATACAGTTAAAAAGAACTATATCTGAAAGTGTGGTATCATCAGCACAGAGATCAATAGTTATGTTTGTTTGTTTTTTGTTTGTTTTTTTGTTTATTTTGTTTGTTTGTTTTTGTTTTGTTTTTTGTTTTGTTTTTAAGTAAAGAGGCAAGTCATTGATAAAAATAAAAAAATCAGGCAAATAATAAAATAAAATAAAAAATTTGAACCCTGCAAAAAACATATTGTACAGGTTGATCATCTTAGAACTCATTTTCTTTCACTTTCTGATACCTCTTTGTGAGATAGAATGACGACCGTTTTATAGCTGTGTGTTCACATTTATAAATTTGTAGTAGAAAAATCTGATTCTAATGGGTAACTAAGTTAAATGTTTTTTTTTAAATCAACTAAGACTGTACCTGAATGTTTTCACTCATCCAGGGCTTTTAGCCGTTTATCTACTACTGGTATTAAAATAATTTCACAAGAGTGAAAGAGCCGAAATCCTGACAGATTTTCATGAAATAGCTTGTTACTTACAAATTTTAAACAGTCCTGTACATGCTTTCTATTAATTTTCAAAGGGTTGGTACAGTTACATTGGTCACTTGTAGATTCAGTTTTGTTAATTGGGGTGCTTTTATCTACCTCCTATATGTGGGGAAACTGTCCAGTTGTAATACTCTGATTAATAAATTATGTAATGCTTTCTACTATGACAGGAAAGGCTGCTTTCAAAAGTCTTGGGCCAATTTTATATACTCCCGTTGCTTTCGACAAGTCAAGTTCAGATAGATATTTTAATATTTTATCTATATGAATTTCAGGAATTTCAAAAAGTGCATCAGGGGCCAGTTTATTTATACAGTGTACCTTTAGCACATCCTAATTTGTATCAACTGATTGCTTTTTTAAATTTTGCAGATACATTTGCAACAAAAAAAGTTGCTAAAAATATCAACTTTTTTTTATAAGAAACAGTGATATCATATCCTTTTTTTGAAATAGTTTTATGTCAGTAAATGTATCATTTTACCTGACTCTAAGTTTTTGAACATTTTTCAAACAGAACTGGATATATATTCTGGTAGTAATTTTTTCCTAACTCTTCGAATGAGTTTTGTAACTTTATTCCTCCATAACTTGTAATCTCCTTTACTTTCCCTGACCCTAGTTTTGTCTCTAGCTATTATAGCTTCAGGTGTATTGCCCGTCAACCATTCTGGATGGTGTGCATACTTCACCCTTTGAATTTTTATAGATAAGTGTTGATTAGCAACATCCAGGAATAATTTCATCCAGGTGTCAATGGTTTCATCTGGCTCATCATATATCTTGATTGTATCCCATGGTACTAATTCCAGATCAAAGAAAATATTGACCAGGTTGAGTTCTTTTTAGATTTTTTTGCCCTCTAGGCAAATCTAGGTCTATGAGACAACGTGCATACCAAAGTGTATTAGAATTCGATCAATGGTTCTTAAACTATGCTGGTTACAAGAAATCTTCAATGTGAGAATATGAAGTTAATTGTCAAGGCTCATAAATATCAAAAATGGAGTTGACAATAAAAATAAAAATGAAAACAAAAAACCACATAAAGGCATGGGTATTCCTGTGAGACATTCGCGAGGAAGATGCACAAGTGCGTTCTCATTTGATGGAAGCTAGTCTCTAAGATGAGTTAGGCTGGTTTGCTTGGACGGAATGTATAGTACTATAAAGAATTATTCACATTCCAAAGCAAAGGCAACGTTTTATTAGAAAAATAGAACATAATGCAGAATTAACACAACTAGCAGATCTGAGAACCAGTATCTGGAACAAGCAACTAATTATCTTGAAACCGGTTGGAAGCGGATTTTTCTTAGGGAGTTATTATTTGTTCGCTTCTACAATGGGATCCCGATGCAGCAGCAAAGGCCACAACAAAGACAAAGAGGAAGACAAAAAGAGTTGCTGCTACAACAACAAACAAAACTTTATCTTTCACGAAAACAAGGAAGACTAAGACAAAGAAGAAGAGAACAACAACAGTTGCAAAGAAGAAAACGACAACTACTATCACCATAAGAAAAAGACGACTGCAGCGAAATTGAAATTTGCCAAGGGTAAAAACTCAGTCAGCAGCTGTTAGAGCATTAACTCCAGAAGCAGCATCAACAAAAGTACTATTACGTGTGTCAGTATCATCCACTCCGTTTTTGATGAACCAGCCAAACCAGATTTACGAAAAGTGTTTCCAAATATGTTGAACACACCACCAAAATGAACACCCGTTCTTAAAGATGTTTCTCCTCCTCTGTCGACGTCTTCTGCTGACACTGCTTCTGCTGCATGAAAAGTGGCTCAGCGCAAGAACAACTGGAAAATAGAACGGGTGTGTTGCGAAGTTTAATCGATCTGTCGCAACAAGAACTCGTTCGATTTAGTCCACTGAAAACGTTTTCTCTTCCAGTGTCCATTATGAAGCCTGTACGTCGTCCCGACAACAAGTGGATATATGTACCTGTATAAAAGAAGACCGTTGAACATTTTCGCATAAGTAACATCGACATAATGCCATCCCGAAATCTCTTTTCGCATCATCGTCGTCAACGTTGTCAAAACACTCATAATACTGGGTAAAATTAAATACCTCTCTATGAGCCAAACATCGGGATGTATTGTTAGTGTTAACTAAAGCTAAATAAGCAATACGAAAGCAGATCATTGAAAATATTTCACGAGAAATTATTGATATCTTTTGTGAATGTTGTTTGAATGCGTTGAAATGATCCGTTCCATTGATGAAGACAAAGTAGCAGCGCTTAAGATGACATCAATACATCTTTTGAAACATGACGAAAACAACATTCCAATGGTGAAAAAGAAAACATGATCGGCCAACAAGGACGGTTTCTTTAGACGCTGATGACACCAGTGTTGGGCAAAATAGATGCTCTCATGTTCAGAGTTAAGAGTGATAGTTGGTCCTATTTTAAGGCGAGTCATTCGTGTTTATTCTTGATTGGCACCAATGATAAAAACTTCATGGAAGGACGAAAATGATTGTTAGTCCCTTACAAACAGTAGTTTGACCTCTATGGTTGGTTCTGATCGTGGATACCACACTTGCCACCGAATTCTAATATCACTGAGACGGCTAACTGACAAGAAGAGTTACAGTCTTTGATGAATCGATCGGACTTGTCGGAAACGGCGTTCAAACGATCACCTTTACATGGTTTAGTGTATTGTACCGGAAATCACTGGGCTACACTACCCAGAGTCTTGCGTTCTCGGGTTCTTTGGGATAGGTATTTATGTTGGAGTGAAAGCCCGCTGTATCTGTCTGAGCTTTTCGTGTTGAAACAAAGTGTTCGACACCTCTTCAATGGCAAACTGACCTAGGCACGCAATTTTTAAAAAGACAGTTTTAGGTGGAAATGAAGAAATGACACATTCATTTTTTTTTTTCACTACCAAAAATCCTGAAACAGAAGCTAATGCCGTCGATCTTTTTAAAGAAAATTGAAATAACGTATGTGGAAATACTCGACACATCAACACATACTAAAATGCTAGCACGTCTATAGAAAGCTTGTGGCATCGCAATATTTGACGTGCACTATGGCAAGCGACGACCCAAAACGAAGTTGAAGTGTTTGATCGATTGTTTGAGATCCCCAATAAATCAGAGAAGAAACAACAAAGTAGGTTACAGCAGAAGTCATTATAGTCATCATGCCTTTGTGTTGAAAACGGGATATTGGGTTCTCATCGAAGAAATGCACTTTTAACAAAGGATAATTACTAACTGGACAAAATAATCGTTTCATGCGATGGGACAAGCTCAAGGAGGCTGTCCAACTATATATACATTAGAAGAAATGAACGGAGAAATATTTAAAGGAAGGAAAGTTTTACTTATACGAGTTACTACAAGTGACCAAGAAAGATGACGACATCAATGCTATAGAGAGGATCGTCTCCCAAACAGCATGCAAAGTGGGAAAACGTCGCATCAAAGAAGGGAAAATGCGTTGGAAATATTCACTTAATTTTGATTTTTGAATTGCAGCATAGCAACTCTTCCATTATAAAATGAAAAAGAATCTATGAAAATGCCGTCAAACCTCGTCTCACCTTCACCCGTATCGCAAAAGCTACAGCAACAACCACAAAAGCAGAGGTTGCAGTGTAAAGAATTAACCGAAACAAAACATTGACTAAATCCCAAACAGGCGTTAATGTCTGCAGAGAAAACACGACTGATCCAGACAGGAAAATAAATCTTTTGGACCGCCTATAAAACCACATCACACTCCCGTCGAAGCAGTTGCTCTGACATCCACGTAGCGGTTAGGACAAGGCAAAAACATAAAGAAAACACATAAACTGTAAGAAGATCCACAGAACAATCAAAGAACAAAGATGATTCATCAAAATTCTTGTGAATGTTGCAAGAAGGAACTCGTCCTGTTTGCCATGCCGGCCACAATTATGACGATGCAAGAATCCCAGTTTGTAGAACGTGTCATTCATTACTATGATATCTCCCATCGAGTTCAAGTTCAAAGGACAAAACGAGGGCTACATGGATCTGAATAATAGTTATCAATGTGAAAGTGATAAAAAAACGACAATATAAATCCAGACGAAACTACCAAAAACGGTCCGTTAACAGTTTGGCGCATTCTTTGTTCAGTGACATTTATTTGAACCTGAATAACAAACTAGTGAGCACCAGCATGGACACTCATCCTTACTGGCTTACCTAGAGAATCTACATACTTACGTAAAAGAAGCCAAGAAGAAGCACTTACATGTTTCTGTGGTGTGGAATCCAGATACGCTTAGCAAGTTGTACGACACAGAATTGATTGCTGATGATCATGCAGACCACAAGCATGGATTTAACGACCTTCAAATGAAAATCAAGCAAAGTCGGAGTTAGGAAATGATAGAACGTTTGTACTTGTGACATGTGGTTGGAAGACAAGTATATTTGTTTTTGCAGACAAGATCAGCGTCTTAGACTGAATCCGAGTAGCACCCTCTTCCATTTGACAGCCAACGATTTAAAAACCACCCATGAAGAAGAGGGATTGTACATGCGCTTATTGAAGGTGTACCGAGAGTCGGAAACGGGATCAGTCAGACTCTGACCATGAACACTGCCAAGCATTTGATACGAGGAGGGAAGCAAAAATGTTCAAATTGCTGCGTGACTATGATCCAACATTGAAGACCATGTGTTCCATGATCAGGTATTCAAACATCTCTTTGTCGGCATCGTCTACAATGCATCCCTCAGCGGAATTATTTTCAAATCCTTTTCAGTTCCGTCATTGCAAGTCTCCAAGATGAAAAAAAAAAAAAGTATCAGGGACTGACAAACTTTGTGTACCAGACCATTTGAACCCAAGCTTGCCCACACGAAATACTTGACATCCTAACTGAATCTGTTTAAAACCTCAGGACAGTACACAAAGCATTTCCTAGGACAAATATGCAGGGTGTCACAGTTCGTGAAAAATCGATTTCACACTAGACCAAGTCAGTGACGATGGACATTTCCACCCTATAAAATAGAGACAACTGCATTTTAAAATTAACTTTCCTCAAGCACGCAATAACGCGATTAACGTAATCTTGTTTTCAAAATTCAAGAATAGCATCAAAATCAACAGTGTGAAAGAATTGATAAAAGTTCACTCATAGAAAGTGTGGTCATCAACAAACACGATCAAGAACATCAACCAAAGCAGCTACAGCAGAAAGTCAAAGTATGAGAGATGGAGGAATGGACGAAAGAGAAGTAACAGTTGTTACAAAATTATATATCATTTTCCTTTTAATAATGTTATAGTTTATTAGTTTATAATCTCTGTTCTTAGTCTAACCGCTGTCGTCTTGCCGTGAGTACACATACGGTATTTTTGGATCAATATTTCACCTAGTTCCTTGTAGCTTTAGTCATGTGACGTATTTTCCGCGCGCGAGGTTGAACTTGTGACCTAGTTCTTGTCCTTTTAATAGTAAACATTATATTGACCAGGAATGATAGTTTAAGGTTACATCCGAAGAATGAATCGTGTTTATTAAAAGGAAAGTATTTCGAAATGCTCAGTTGTTTATCGAAGACGTAGTATTGTTTTTTATTTCGAATCAGCGCATTAAGGTTATATATATAGGAAATAATCCTGTGTTTAAACATTCTTCATAGTTACATAGAGATTGAGAGGTCATAACGAATTTGATTCATTTTGAGTGTGGGATATTATTCTTTGGATATTTATTAATTAATACAGTACATTTAGGATTCAGTACTGTTTCTTCAACCTGAATTATTATACAACTCCGTGGAATTATTGGAAACATTTCTAAAACTTGTGAGATTCTAGATTCACAAGGATTACTTGGATATAACTAAATTTTATCAACATATTAGCACAGCAAAGGCTACTTCATTGGGAACATACATTCGGAATAGTTGGATTAACTTCCGGAACAGTGAACTTTAAAACAATTTAGGACTTTTAAGAATATTCTATACTGTAAGTTATTTTTAATTCTTTCACTTTAATTGTTTGTTGAAATATTTTAATATTTTAGGAAATTAAAGATTTGTATTTTAAATCTTGAAAGCTTGTTTGAGTCTTTTCTTTTGTTACATTATCCATAGTCGTAACACAGTATAGACACGATGCTTGAGACAAGAGAAGGCATTGGTGAAATGTTTTGCTAAGCACATTGGCAAGAGAATCGCACTACTGACAGAAGAACAATTTTACGGATGTCAGGTCGATAACCCCAGTCGAGCACAACACGATATGTTTGGTAATGAGACAAGAAGAAAAGTTGGAACATTATGCGGAGCAAGTTTAGACTATCAATAAAGAAAATCTTCAGCAAGTTGTATAAAGGCTTTTACAACATTCTAAACCATCACTGACTCGCACCGAAACGGAATGCACTGAAGCCCTCTTGCATCGGAGCACTAATCATTTCTTCTCATCTTGATATCTCACTGACGACTTTAAAGGAAAAGTCATATTTGAAATAGGTGTCTACCTGTGAACTCTGTTGTCTAAGAATGAATGCTTGGTAACTTCATTAAATCCTTACACAATTCGTACACGTCATCATGGAATCCAGTATTCTCCACAAAAGGCGAACATCCTCAAGGAAAACACACAGACGTTTTAGCAGCCTACATAATCAACACGGACGACAGTCATCGACTGCGAAAACACCGGGTAGCTGTCAACTTTCTCCTGGTACGGAATTATGTATCATCTTTAAATTATAATATAGTTTTCATTTTGTTTATGCCATTTGTATTATAATTCTTTAATTCAGTAGCCTATGCTATTGTATACATTGTTTAAGGAATGCCACATGAGTCATCGCTTCTGTCTAAGAAAATCAATAATTATGTCGGTTTACTTAACACAACAATGGTTAGTCAAGTGAGTTCCGCGTGCACATTCATGACCTGGATCGCATGTCTCCATTAGAAGTCAACATCTTGTTGATTTGGAATAAAGGTATTATAATTGTAGTGCGAAGGCACTTTTAGCAGGAACATGCGCGACCTAGTTTCTGATTGGTTCAGTAAACGATGTTTATAGGAAGATGGAATTGTTTACGTAGTTTCAGAGTTAAGGGTTATTATCTTTTACACAGTAACAGGCTATAAAATTAGATTTTATTCACTGCTTCTTCATTCTTCACAATTACTTCAGATAGTAAAGATAGAGGAAGATTATTGATTGTTGGTGATTCAGCTTAGTGGAAAATCCTATTTCTAAATAGTACTTTTGGAATTACGTACTAAAGATCTGAACATTATTCAACTGTGTTAGAATTTACCTGGAATTAGCATTTGGATTTAGAACTTAAAATTGTTGGTACATTAGCACATTATTGTTCTCATTTGGAATACTTTGGATTACTTCTGGATTAGTGAATTAGAACAATTTAGAACTAATTAAGGACATTCTAAACTGTAAGTTATTTTTAATTCTTTCACTTCGTTTGTTTAAAATATTTTATATTTTAGGAAATTAAATTTGTATTTTAAAAATTGTGAAAGCTTGTTTGAATCTTTCTTTCTTTTGTTATATTCAACCTCTAGTCGTAACACTACACAACGAAATGGTGATTACCACCGATCAAAGACTATATTCAGAATTTATTAGAAAAAAAATTTGGTTTCGGCTCTTGTGAATAACGTGAAATTACAAGGATCAGATTCGACAGTGCATGGACAATATTGTGTGCATTTTCTTCATGTACGAAGCCATCGACTCTCTCTTGCACATTTACTAACTTTTTTTGATACAATTTCCCTAGAAACGATGGAAAAGTAGAATTGTGGTTTTGTGATCCTTATGACTATGGCGTTCTCTTTTCTTTAGCTTGACAACGTAGTTTAAATTGGTAACAAGACGAAAACGTGATATAACATTAGAACCCAAGTCTCACAAACCAACGTTATCAATCCTGTAAATATGTTCAGTCTTGAGTTGTTTTTATTGTATTGTATTTGTATCTCAATTCATTTCCCATTTAGAACTTAAGCGTATTACATAACTATGAGGAACGGCCCTACTACTAGGTCTTCATTATTTGCTAATACACTAGTGATTGAGTTAGTTGAGCGTGCGCATTTTAAAGTGTTGATTTTTTTAAAAAAAAAGAAAAATCATCTTTTGGGATTATTTTACTTCTTTTTATTTTCAAGTCTCTCTGTCTCTATCCTGTGTGTTTGCATGAAGATACAAATACCATACTATACTCCATCCCTAATCAATCAGTTTGTAAAGGTGGATGTTGGATTGTAAATATGTGTTTGTTGGTCATCATACGATATCATCCCATCTTTACCCTTTCACACTGGTTTGTAAGTGTGGGTGTTGGTTTGTAAGTATGAATGTTAGAATACTAAACATACTCCCATAAACGTCGGTTTGTATATATGGATTTTGTCTGTAATTAGGTATGTATTTTTCTATATATCCCTGCGCTCCAGTCCCAGCTTAAAGTCCCATAAATTCCTTCGTGATCCAAATGTAATGTGACATTCTCTTAGGGAGCCATAGTGGTCCAAACGTAATGTCAAATGCCATTAGGATGCTCTACAGTTCCAATTGTAATGTTATATTCACATAGGTCATAGTGACCCATACGCTGATGTTAAATTCCTATAGCCGCCATAGTGACCCAAACGCTGATTTTAACTACCAGTAGACCCCATAGTGACCAAATGCTAATATTAAATTCCAGTAGACTCCATAAGGACTCAAACTCTAATGTTAAATTTCCATATAGTGACCCAAATTCAAATGTTAATTGTCCATATACCACATAGTGACTCAAACGCTAATGTTAAATGGCCATAGATCTCACAGAGACCTAATCGTGACCAGATGGCTTATGCTACATTCCAGTACACACAATAGTGATCCCTATAACTACTTCCCTTGTTCTCTATCCAAACACATTGTAAATCTCTGCCTCAGGTGGTGATAAATATTGTTGACTGCCACATGCATGTTCGTTTATACGTTTATCAATTTTGTAAACGTTGACGTACAGTAAACTATACTAAGCCGTTGCAGCCTTACTGATGCTTACTTTTGCATTTTGACTGCACTATATCTGATACATACTGAATATATAAACTTTTTCTATTACATCATATTCATCTGTCCAACCTTATTCTGCAACAAAACTTACAATAGAAAACGATTAGTCGAATATTAAAACTGTGATATAATCTTGATGATAAATGGATAGAGCTAATTGGTGATGTTGATCAGGGAACCAATACTTTGTTATGATTTATAGCAGTGACAATCATGACGACAGAAAAAGAAAGCAACTTGACTAGTTTTTAGTGGTAGACATATTGTAATATCAGTATGGATGATTGTACAAGAGTACAACACAGTAATCACAGTTTTCAGAACAACAGCAAGAACAAAACAGCATTCGAAACTATAATGAAAGAGAACCATTTTATTCCATACGAAATGAAAGGATAAATTGTATGAACTCTCAAGCATACAAACTTTATTGTTACTATATAATACCTCCATGTCCGGAGGTTAATGCGTTTATCAACCAACAAATGTGTATCATCATACATAGACAAAGCAACTTTATTCATGTTCATGTTATACATCTCATAACTGTATGACTGAGTAAATTAATTTCCTGGTGATTTTACATACTATTAAATAAACAATCTTTTATTTTTAATGTTTATTTATTTATTTTGTATTAATCATTTTTATTCCTTTACAAAGTTTCTTTTCCTCTTTGTCTGTTGTGAAAAATAAAGATTGACTTTAATTCACAAAACTCTTACTGGAATACCATTTGACTTATCCTTTAAATGTCCAGGAACTTATTGATTTGTGCATTACCAGATATGTTTTCCTTTTCGTAATTACATGTGCCATAAAAGTTGATGCTATCCTTCATGCGATTGTAAAAGTGTTCTGTGTCTCCATAGATGCTAAATATGTATCAGTTCTGAGTGGTCTCATTGTTTGTATAGTAAAATTTAGATAACTCTAGTGTTCTGACCAGTACTAAGTCATCGTCACCAATTGCTTTCCTTTGCAAACGATAGATTTATTTTACTTGAAAAAATATTACCATGTGCAAAAATGTTAACTGTTGTTCTTTTCCCGAGATTTTCAATCTCTTTAATGCCGTTCGTCAATTTCAAGACAACTTTTTTTAAATCATTGACAACTTTTTTTTGTCTCAAATTTGTATAGTTTCATGTGGGATTTTAACCATAATTGTTCTTCACACAATACAACTTTTTTTTATGTACACAATAGTTTTCACACTGTTCGTTTTAGACCTTATACTCATTTATCATCATTTTCTGTAAATATGATGAATCATTTCCATCTGGAATTAATTTCTCTGGAGCGGTAGTCTTTGAAATGGTTATGTGGGTGTAATGGAATCTCCAAATCCACTTCTAAAATGCATAGTCATCTGGTAATTTTGACACATTTTATTTTACACAATAATCAGTCTGCCATGTCAAGTTTCTACGGCATGCATCTAGACATCCCCATTTTCGTAAATATTGTTAGCACCTTTATACATAATCAATTACATTGACCATAATATTTTGTACTCACCATCGTGTTGTTTATGTTATCTTCTATATCCAAGTACTTTTCATTATTTGCTTTGCATAATCTATGTGGCATCATGCTAATTCTACCTTGTATTCCACTCTCAATCATCAGGAACATACCGTGGTCTGTAAAACGTTTTAAGTCCTAAAATATTCTCTTTTAATTTGCATCATGTTCTAATCCATGAGTACCGTCATTACGATCACGGTCTGGTTTGTGATCATCGGAAACATGCCATAGTCTGTTAGCAGTTTAAATTCTACACCTGCTATATTTAACTTGCATGATGAGCTAGTTCTGTTATAACATAATTTTTCATATACAGACATTGCTAAGTCCTCAAGAGAGTCGGACAGCATCAATATATCGTTCTTGACGTAAGTTGTCATAAAGATTTTCAAATGTACTAAATTTAACATCCTGAACTTACTGATAATCATTCGAATTACGTGTATTCAGACTGAAATATTTATATTGGTGGTATAGCTATTCCATAAAATCTTTCAAAGTTTTCCATAAATTCCTATGAATAAAGTTCGTTCCTCAATGTTTAGATTTTATGTTTCTAAAATGTGTAAGTATTTCTGTAAATTTTTCGTCACATCAATTTTTCCAGCTGTTCTCTAAAGTGTCCCATGAAACTAAAGCTGTCAAAAAATCTGATTATCCGTTTGACTTTTAATCCTTTTCCTTCCCTCATGAATCTATTAAGTATGAAATCCTTACGGAATTATATGTATTTCTCATCGTTGTTCGGTATAAAAAATTTTACCTCTTCATCTGGGTCATTGTTTTTTTAAGCATCTTGACGAATAAGTGACTGTAATAACCAGACAAGTTATGAATGAATACTGATATGTAGTTTGGATATTTGTAACTCAAATTGCATTTATTATGTGTTAGACCTCCATTATGTTCTTTTATCAGACATGTCGTGTCCGTGTCGAAGCCACACCTCCAGGACACGTTGCTTTGGACGATTTCTCTCTCATCGATATAACATATATTTGTTAAACCAAAATATGTCTCAGCTTTCTATTTCGGCATGATAGGTTTTGCATTTCTCGGTCATAGTTCTACATACGCTTGTTTTGCAATTTTACCCAACTCATGCTAATGTATTTCGGTACAATCTCTGTATCTGCCTAGTATTGGTTTATATTTTATGTGTACTGTTTTTATGCGCAAAAAGAACCCTGATGGAATGTATTTGGCTGCTTTGATAGTATCGGACGCTTCAAGTCTTTCGGTGAGGCTGACTTTCGGTCTGCTGCTGTCACTGCTTCGCCGTCCGTATGCCGAATACACAGTACTGGTACTCATTAGTGTGTGTCAAAGTAATTTCACGCATCTCTGGCAATTTCGCAGCTCTGGTGCATGTTATCTCTGGTACGATTGTCCAGGATATATCGGATTACTGCATATCATTATTACAATTTTGTGTATGTGATACTATACTACTTTCAAATAAATAACATGCGGAACATTTAATTGCTGTTCATCATTTTTCAGTTTAACAATTGATCCTTCCTCGTTCATTACATCACTTCAGTTGACTGTATTGCAATATAGTCTTACATGTTTTGATATAATTTCAGACTTACAGCATATATATATATATATTGTTATGTATGATGTTTATATAATGTTGTATATATGTTTTGGGAGGTTATAAATGTTTCTTCACTTTAATATTTGCTTAAATCTTTATGTTTGTTAGGAAAAACATGTATAACTAGTGTCCTTGAATTAGGTTGTTTTGATCAATATGTTTTCTCAATTTGAAGGTCAAGGTTGATTTTGTTTACAGTTAGAATTCCATTAAGATGACTCACATTCTAGAACATTCTGTCATGTGACCAATCTAGAACATTCTGTCATGTGACCAATCTTTATATATACCATGTTTGGTAGACATTTTGTTCAGTTCGACATTACCATCAGTCTTGTAAAGAGCTATTACAGTTGTGAAAATTCATTCCAAATTCTAAGGGAGGAATTATTTTAATTATTCATTGGATTATAACAGTGCTCATAAACTTTTGGAGTTTGATTGACAATTTTGGAATTTATGTGAACTTATTCAGAGATTTTGGATTACTTCATTTTGACTTCAGCACATCAAGATTTCTAGTACATCAGGACTTTGGAGACCATTAGCACATAATAACATTCAAGGACACATTCTATATTTAGGACTTGTGATTAGAACAATCATTCTTATTGGATTATTAGGATACATAAACACATTACTGTAAGTGACTTTTTGATTTTTCATTTTAATTATCTAGTAATAAATTGCTTGTTGATTTTTACTTGATTTGTTGGTTTCACTTTCTTTCTGTTACATTTTTCTTAGACCATAGAGTCGTAACAGAAATTGGGGGCTCGTCTTCTGGGATCTGAATTTCTTTAAAGCATATTAGAGATATTAAATTTATCTTTGAAATTCATATTGATTTTGTTTTGGAATTTTTTTTTTGTCTTTGGCAAAGATTTTTAAATAGAGAAATTTTTTTGTGTGAAACCAACAAGCATTTACAATGGCATCTAATGTTCAGAATTTCATTTTAAAACCTACCCAGGAGGGGTTAGAGTGCATGAGAAAGGATGAGTTGCTCGAGCTTGCCAGAAAATACAGTCTATCTGAGGCAAAAGTATCATTGACAAAACAGGAGATAAAGATTATTTTGATTCAGTATTTAGTAGGAAAGGGAATTTTTGATAGCAGTGCTTTAAGTTTGAAGAGAAAGCCTGTATCTGGTTCTGACAGGAAATTAAGGGAATTAGAGTTAAAGAACCAGATTGATTTAGAATTGGTAAAGCTTCAGATTCAGAGAGAGAGAGAGAAAGAAGAGAGGCAGATACAGATGGAGAGAGAGAAAGAAGAGAGGCAGATACAGATGGAGAGAGAGAAAGAAGAGAGGCAGCTACAAATGCAGATGGAGAGAGAGAAAGAAGAGAGGCAGATGGAGAGGGAGAGAGAGAAAGAGGAGAGACAAATGCAGATGCAAAGAGAAGAAAGGGAAATGCAATTTAAGTTAAGAGAATTAGAACTGGCAAACAGAGCACACTCCACTCCTTTAAACACAAGTTCAGGTTTTGATGTTACTAGATATATTAGGTTAGTACCCCCTTTTCAGGAAAAAGAAGTAGATAAATACTTTCTTCATTTCGAGAAAATAGCTGAAAACTTGAAATGGCCCAGAGAGCATTGGACTTTGTTATTACAAAGTGTACTTATTGGCAAAGCTCGTGAAGTCTACACTTCACTGTCAGTACAACAAAAGCACTGATTATGATTTGGTTAAGGAGTACATCTTGAAAGCTTATGAGTTGGTACCAGAGGCATATCGACAAAGGTTTAGAAATTGTAGAAAAGAAACTGGACAAACTCATGTCGAATTTGCAAGGGATAAAGAACAACTATTTGATAGGTGGTGCTCAGCCAAGAAAGTTGATCAAGGTTATGATAACCTCAGACAGCTCGTATTAATTGAAGAGTTCAAGAGGTGCATCCATAGTGATGTTAAAACCTATCTCGACGAGCAGAATGTGGAAACTTTGGAAAATGCTGCTCGTATGGCTGATGATTATTCCTTGACTCACAAAATTTCATTTGGCAATAAGTCGTCCTCTCAGCAGTTTTCTGGTAAAAAACCATTTCAATCTCATTCGAGTACTTCCAAATTTCACAACAGCACAACTGTTAGGAATCAAACATCTGATAAGACTGATCAGAAATCCTTATCTCTTCCTACGTGCACTTATTGTAAAACGAAAGGGCACGTTATTTCTGATTGCTTCAAGTTGAAAAATAAGCAACAGAGTAAAGACAGAGCTTTTTCAAATGCTCTTATTTCTACGAGGTCAAGGTCACGGTCTTGTATTGAAAGCAATACATTTGTTGGGTCAAACAAACCCCAGTCTGATTCTATTTTGGAGGCTTATGAACCATTCATGTCAGAAGGTTCTATATCACTTATTGGTGATTCTGCCAAACCTATCCCAATTAAAATATTAAGGGACACTGGAGCTTCTCAGAGTCTTTTATTATCAGGTACTTTGCCTTTGTCTGAGGAGTCTTCTTCAAGTGAAAGTGTTCTTGTTCAGGGAGTTGAGTGCGGCTTTGTAAATGTTCCTCTCCATTGTGTAAATTTGGCATCAGACTTAGTTTCTGGACCTGTGACTGTTGGGGCAGTGACTTCTTTACCCATAGAGGGTATTCATTTATTACTAGGCAATGACCTAGCTGGAGATAAGGTTGTGGTTAATCCACTTGTAACTGACAAGCCTTGTTTGGATCAGAAAGTTGATCCTGTCGAAACTGAAATCCCTGATTTGTACCCTGCTTGTGCAGTTACTAGAGCTATGGAAAAAAGAGCTCTTGAGAGTGATGTTAATCAGGATATTATTCCTTTAGCTGACACATGTATTGGTCAGTCTTTTGATGAGGTCACTTTTTCCTCAGGTATTGATCAATCAAATGGTATTGATCACAGTGATCCTCTTTTGGCAACTCATTCTCTTTGTTCCACTCAGGGTGACAAACGACAATCTCTTGTCGTTGAACAGGAGCAAGATCCCGAGATATCTTGTTTGTTTCAGAGGGCTATTAGTGAAACTGAAGCCACACAAGTTCCAGTGTGTTACTTTGTGAAAAATGGGGTCCTTATGAGGAAATGGAGACCACCTGATGTACCCGCTGGTGACGAGTGGTCAGTGAGCTATCAAATTGTTGTTCCTAAGTCATATAGACAGGAAATTCTTAATTTAGCCCATGAAACTCCTTTGGCTGGTCATTTAGGAGTCCGTAAGACTTATCACAAGATCTTGAATCATTTTTATTGTCCGAAACTCAAAAGTGATGTTTCTAAATACTGCAGATCTTGTCACACTTGTCAAATGGTAGGAAAACCCAATCAGAAGATACCTAAGGCTCATTTGCAACCTATTCCTGCATTTGATGAACCATTTAGTAGAATAATAGTAGACTGTGTTGGTCCTTTACCTAAAACCAAGTTAGGCAACCAATACTTGTTGACCATCATGTGTACATCTACAAGATTTCCAGAGGCAATTCCTCTGAGAAATATAAAAACTAAAACTATTGTGAAAGCTTTGGTGAAGTTTTTTACACTTGTTGGCCTTCCCAAATCTGTCCAGTCGGATCAAGGGTCAAATTTTATGTCTGGAATTTTCCAACAAGTTATGCATGAATTAGGCATCCAACAGTTTAAATCTTCTGCCTATCACCCTGAAAGTCAAGGTGCTTTGGAAAGATTTCATCAAACTTTGAAGAATATGATTCGATCATATTGCTTTGATACAGAAAAGGATTGGGATGAGGGTGTTCATTTGTTGTTGTTTGCTGTTAGGGAATCAGTTCAAGAGTCGTTGGGTTTTAGTCCCTTTGAACTAGTTTTTGGTCATACTGTCCGTGGACCATTGAAATTATTGAAAGAGAAACTTCTTTCAAATGAAGACTCAAAGATTAATCTTCTTGATTATGTTTCTGATTTCAAATACAAGTTGTCAAAGGCCTGTGAAGTAGCAAGAACTAATCTTCACACTACTCAGTCAAATATGAAATTAAGGTATGACAGAAATACACAGGAAATGAGTTTTAAACCTGGTGACAAAGTTCTGGCTCTCTTTCCCATACCTCAGAATCCTCTTCAGGCTAAATTTTTTGGTCCTTATACCGTTGAAAAGAAAGTAAATGACTTAAATTATATCATTAACACTCCTGGGAGACGGAAACAGAAACAACTTTGTCATATAAATATGTTAAAGGAATATTTTGACAGAGATAGCTCAGCTAATTATTCAGTTAATTTAGTTGTACCTGTCCCACACAGTGAAGATATCAACGATGGAGTACGATCAGACTATAGTGACTCTGGTATAACCAATCTTCGGAATTCAGAAATATTGAACAACCTAGACCAGAAACTTTCACATCTACAACAACAGGAAGGAAATGAACTAAAACAGCTATTACATGACTATGAGCACTTGTTTCCTGATGTTCCAACACGAACAAGTAAAATTTATCATGACGTTGACATTGTAGATTCTGCGCCTGTGAAACAGCATCCTTATAGGATGAATCCTCTCAAACAGAACTATCTGAAGAAAGAAATTCAGTATCTACTGGAGAATGATTTCATAGAACCAAGTAAAAGTAACTGGAGTTCACCATGTATTCTTGTTCCCAAGCCAGATAATACATTCCGTATGTGTACTGACTATAGAAAAGTCAACAGTGTCACCAAAACTGATTCATTTCCAATCCCAAGAATGGACGATTGCATTGATAAAATTGGAAATGCGGAATATGTCACCAAGTTTGACCTTTAAAAAGGATTCTGGCAAATTCCACTGACGGAAAGGGCAAAAGAAATTTCAGCATTTGCAACTCCAGATGGACTTTATCAATATAAAGTCATGCCGTTTGGAATGAAAAATTCGCCTGCAACGTTTCAACGTCTGATGAACATGATAACATTTGGTCTTGATAATTGTGACGCTTATATCGATGACGTCATTATCTACAACAACACCTGGGAAGATCATTTGGAAACCATTCGAAAATTCTTCTATCGACTCAGTGATGCGAATCTGACAATTAATTTGAGCAAAAGTGAGTTTTGCCATGCTTGTGTCACATTTTTAGGACATATTGTGGGACAAGGTCAAGTTAAACCTATAGAAGCTAAGGTCAAAGCTATCTCTGAATTTCAAGTTCCAATTTGTAAAAAGCAACTGATGCGATTTCTAGGTATGGCTGGATATTATCGGAAATTTTGTTCCAATTTTTCCAAAATTGCTGAACCTTTGACAAGTTTATTGAGTAAGAAAACCAAATTTCATTGGTCTGACAAGTGTCAGGAATCTTTTGACAAGTTAAAGGCCATGCTTAAGAATGCACCAGTTCTTTCTGCACCAAATTTCAGCCAATCATTTAAATTATCTGTTGATGCAAGTGATGTAGGGGTTGGTGGATTATTGATTCAGGAAGACAAAAGTGGTGTGGATCACCCTGTGTGTTATTTTTCTAAAAAACTAAACAAGCACCAGAAAAATTATTCCACAATTGAGAAGGAATGTTTGGCTTTGATATTGGCTTTACAGCATTTTGAAGTGTATGTTACCTCAGCTCTTTCTCCAATTATTGTGTACAGTGATCACAATCCCCTTACTTTCATCAACAAAATGAAAGATAAAAATCGGAGATTGTTGAGATGGAGTTTGATATTGCAAGAATATAACATTGACATTAAACACATTAGGGGAAAAGACAATGTGATTGCAGATGCACTCTCACGTGCCTAGAAATGTAATATTGCTTGATGTAATTAAGTCCAGTATCGTAAAACATGTTCTTATGTAATTTTGGTTATTGTAGTATTAGATGTATATTCAAAAGAAAGCTTTATTATATAAATCTTTCTTTTTCTTTATGAGGGGAGGTGTTATGTATGATGTTTATATAATGTTGTATATGTGTTTTGGGAGGTTATAAATGTTTCTTCACTTTAATATTTGCTTAAATCTTTATGTTTGTTAGGAAAAACATGTATAACTAGTGTCCTTGAATTAGGTTGTTTTGATCAATATGTTTTCTCAATTTGAAGGTCAAGGTTGATTTTGTTTACAGTTAGAATTCCATTAAGATGACTCACATTCTAGAACATTCTGTCATGTGACCAATCTAGAACATTCTGTCATGTGACCAATCTTTATATATACCATGTTTGGTAGACATTTTGTTCAGTTCGACATTACCATCAGTCTTGTAAAGAGCTATTACAGTTGTGAAAATTCATTCCAAATTCTAAGAGAGGAATTATTTTAATTATTCATTGGATTATAACAGTGCTCATAAACTTTTGGAGTTTGATTGACAATTTTGGAATTTATGTGAACTTATTCAGAGATTTTGGATTACTTCATTTTGACTTCAGCACATCAAGATTTCTAGTACATCAGGACTTTGGAGACCATTAGCACATAATAACATTCAAGGACACATTCTATATTTAGGACTTGTGATTAGAACAATCATTCTTATTGGATTATTAGGATACATAAACACATTACTGTAAGTGACTTTTTGATTTTTCATTTTAATTATCTAGTAATAAATTGCTTGTTGATTTTTACTTGATTTGTTGGTTTCACTTTCTTTCTGTTACATTTTTCTTAGACCATAGAGTCGTAACAATATATATATATATATATATATATATATATATATATATATATATATATATATATATATATATATATATATATATATACATCTTGAATTTCCTATTGTCCTCTATTGTCACCGAGCGTCATTTAAAGTGATGACTATATTTATCCAAATTAGATTTTGATGGTCTCTGATGATCTTTTTGATGGTATCGTATTAATCATTGATTCCACAGAACATAAAAGAAATTATTATCCGTAATTCTTTACGCTGATAAAAGCTTTTTTCTTAACGCTTTCAGGCAAACCTATGAATGAGTTTCCTCATAGCGATTTGTTTTTATTTTTGGGTAATGTTAAATGTTCAGTCTTGTAAACATCCATCTTATATTTTCGCTTATTTCCTTTAAAGTCATGTATGGAAAAAGTCAAATAAACTTTCAATTACATTATTAATTTTGCCTCCGTTCATTATGTTCATTTGTCTTCTTAAATAGTAGCAATTTATATACTCAGCTTTTTCTCCTTCTTAAGTAGGTCACTTCCTGAATCGGAGCATGAAGACTTATTAAGTTTTCACAAAGTCAAATTGTCAAAAGTTTCTTCTGATGATCTTCTTCAAATGTGTTTCAATGTCGTTAAAAATTTATACAAATCTTAATGGCTGCTTTCGTAAAATCTATATCAATTTACATTTATGTTAAATGAATCTCTCAGTCGTTTTATTACGATTTTATTTAAATTGTGTTTATTCATCGTCCTTATTTCTTGTTTAGTTGGAGGGAGTATTAAATGCGGTTGCTTTGTGGGAATCTACGTATGTATCCATCTGATTGCAGGAGGATGTCCTATTGCATATTAGTTAATATATACAGCTACCATACAATCTTCTATCGATTGTCCTCCTTAGGTCAAGCAACTTACAATGAATCTTGATGTTAATATTTATGTTAATATTTTATATATCCTTTTGTTGTTCATCAAAGAAATACATGTGGCTCCGTAACTGTTGCCTCAGTTGGAAACCCTGTAAATAAACACTCTTCGTCAGGTCTTCTACAGTCTGTGAGATTCTGTTTTCATTGCTGTGCTGAAAATCGTTTTGGGATTACATTTTTGCACTTTTTGTATAGTATCAAAACATTCCTCAACATCATAGTAGGTGAATGAAGACTGATGTTCATTGATTGCTATGTCGAGAATTTTCTCTCATTAGCGATGTAGTTATAAAGGAAAACAATTATATTTCTTTATTTGTCATTTACCAAGTACAAGTAAAATGTGTGCCTACAGATAACGGACACAGCACAATAAAGGCTGCACCTTCAGAGCATGCCATTCTATTATAATTAACACATTTTGATACTACTACCAGTATTATTTAAAAACATCGCAGAACGGCTCCTTCTTATTTTCAATCAAGTTATTTAAACATTGCTTTCTTCTAGATAAAATGGTCGTGTTTCTTATATTATGTAAAGGTTGGATTCTTCGTGTAAAATGTTAATGTGCATGGAACAATTTTATTACCTCTAATCGAATGAAACACTCAGAGAAAGCACATGAAAATATCTCAGATCTTGAATACTAAAATTCACAAAATTGTACAAGACTGACTTTTTAAAAATTTGAATGACATAATGCTGTGAACGAGATGGAGCATAGTTAAATCCATAACTGACAACAAATGTCTGGGGTGTAGTTTTAGATTGATAAAATTTCCAATAACCCCTTTAATTTTTTTTTTTTTTTTTGCGTGTGTGTTCTGGTAATGGTTTATCTTTAACAATTGACATTTCATCTTTCCCACACCTAATTTGATTCGGTCGGGATTATTTTCTCTTCAACTCTGTTTTATTAGTACAAATTTCCTATTTTAATTCGTCCATTCTAATGCCCATTCAGTTTTGAATGTCGCTATATTTTCTTGCAAGAGCGTTTTTATTTTTTACCTCTTTTGGTTTTTAACACACATGTCTCTGGTGTAACCATTTACTCTACATCATTTAAACCTTTTCTTATTCAGTTTTGTCTTTTTCATCAATGATACATTGTATCACATTGATATTATTGATCAGTTCTCGATCAACATCTTATTAATTTCTATCTGTTTTAGATTGCCCACCCTCAACATAAAATTGTATGTAGCAATCAGTAAATGCAACAGTTTTATTTGTTGTCATCATCCTATCACGCAAATCTATAATAGATACATCGTAAGTTGTCTTCATACCTTTCGTTGTGCTTTCAGTAACATTTGTTTTTGTTTTTATTCTTCTCTTACTTTATTTCTATTTCTGTTAAATCATTATTTGTCTGCAACTCTGACACTGTGTTAGTATTAGCTGTTATTTCTGTGTTAAAAGTATTTATTACCATTTTAATTTCTCTATCATTTTATTGGATTTCATTACTTATATCTCTCTGTAACTGCTCACACTGTGATTGTCAAGTGTTATAGTCTTCTAAAGATTTTAATTTTCTCTATGTCAGTCTCTAAAGAATCTGTTTAACTACTTATCGTCTTCTCAATTGGTAGGAAATATTGTTTAATATTAAGCACTAACCCTTGTTTGTCTAATTATTCGCTTACAGTTTGGAAGGTTTGTATATCAATAGATAAGACTCAATATATCTTAGTGAAAATTCCTGAGCAGCTGAAATATTTGTTTCAACTAGTTTTTTTCATTCCTTTATATTTTTGAAATTATTATCATCAAAAGTTTTACGTATTTGGGTATCAGCAAGTCTCCGCATGAAGCGACGAAGTAGTTGCATCAGTCAGTTTAACATAATCATGTAAATTGTTATTGCTAAGTCAGGATTAATTGTGTCACCCATTGATTTTGTTGGATTTGTCCAGGCTTTGTCGTTACTGTTTCTGTTCCAATGTTTAATAAAAGGCAAAAATAAGTCACTAGGACATCTCTTACATATTGTATGTGGTGTCATGCGCATGTTCCATACTATTTACTCTACACGAACAACATATGTTACAGGTATACCATGAAAACCTATATATTTTCCATATTCATCTTTTATGCTGATATTCACACTGGTAATGGTGACCATTTGTCAATGCTTGTAATAACCATTAACATTGTATGAATAAAAGTCTCCGTAACAAACATTTTGAACATGCAAAGACTCAAGCAACTCGAATAATAGCCATCACACTAATTTGTGGTGTTATTGATCTAATGGTGGAAAATGTATAAATAATTAGCTCTCAAAAAACACAAACTTTAACCTATGCAGTAGAAACCTATTTAATCCCAACAATTTTATGTTGTAGTTGGTTATGTACACTGTGTAATTATTGCTTGGAGTAACGAGAACTTTAGATTTCTGTTTCAAGTATATTCAACATATATACTTTTCCGCTTTAACTCTTTTATTGTACATTTTAACGTTGTAAAAACCTCCGAAAATGTCATGCTTGTCATCTATGTACAAAAAGATATTGTCCCAGATTTCATGGGAAATATTGTAATACCCAACAACAACATGTATTCTTTGAAATGAAATGGTCAATTTCTCATTACTGTTATTTATTGAACTGGTCAAATACATTTCTTTCTCAGGGAGACCATCATCAAAGGTGGAGTCTTTTTTAAATAGATCGTCTTTTGTAATATACTGTATCAGAAGCGGCGTGTGTATGAACGCAGTCTTGTCGCAGGACAATAACGGCACAATAAAGGTTTCCTGCTTCCAAGCAAAACATTTGTCTAGGAAAAATTTATACAGCTAAGAGCTGGACTTTGTCAGTTTCTGTTCAGTTTGTAACCGTGCCGTATGCATTGTGCACCAAAATCTCTTCCCTTCATTTAAAACTTCATGTTGTTATTCCAAAGGAACATCTTGACTCCGTTAAAGAGTCTACGGCGTCTTCACTGTCTTTATATTTAATTTTTGGCGAATGCATTTTATCCTGTTTAACTCATTGCTGATCAAAATGAAATCATCACGATTGATTTCATTGTTAATTATCGCTTTACTTAGTATGTGGTCGATACGTTTCAAGTTACAAATGGTAAATGATACTATTTTATAATGTTTTAAAACTTTATTGTAAATCAATTTTTCCTTGATAGCTTTTTTGCAACAAATCTTATTAATATTGCACCAAACACACTAAAAGCCAAGAAACAATTACACCGGTAGCTATCTCCATAATACTCAATCTATCTACTGGTAAATCTATACCATCTGAAACTATTGCTATGCTAATTTCAATAAAAATTGTGCATGCTACTTTGTGTTCTTTCCCACACAGCTAAATGAAACTGGAATAACTGGAATAAATAAATAGGGTCACAACGTCTTCAAAATCCATGTATGACAGTCACCGATTGTAAGCCTCAATTGCTTTTTCCTTAAAGCATGTTGTATGCAACATTAAGTGCAGAGCTTAATGCTGCCTGGCAAATTGTGTTGATACTGTTTTTATTTCCAGTCGACATTTCTCTGAAGGTAAAATCTATGCTATTTATTGGCCAATTGTAAGGTTAATTAAAGCACGTAGCGATATACATTTGATTTAGCAATCTGTATATACAAAGTTAAAAATTTTGTCAGGTAATTGAACAGGTAGTTAGTTGTTGTTTGTGGTTTTGTTTTTTTTCAGCACATGATAGGCTATACTTGAAGGCCAGTATATCTAGTGGAGGAGGAGCCCGGGAAAACCCCGGCAAGAACCACCACCCACGGGAAGCAACTGGCAAGCTTTTTCACATACCCACAATGGCCGAGCCCGAGACTCGAACCCACGCGGACAGAAGTGAGATGGCAGTGATCGGTAAAGCGCCTTAGACCACTCGGGCACCCGGGGCGCCTGGTCAGTTGTGACTAAGGGGAAATGGAATAATTAGTTTTGTTATCTCCCCAATATCCATGCAGAACAATTGACATTTTAATGAATGTCTTCAAAATCATTTTTAAGAAACCGTAAGAGCAGATTTAAGTGTTGCATTGTAAACAAAAGTTAATAATATTTGAGGTTTTCTTCTCGATATTTGTCTCGAAAAAGTTGCGCTTGTGCACACTCTATTTATACCCTGAAAAGTTAAAGCATCTCTGGAATAGTGCTGTGTGTTTACAAACTCTTGTCATGTTGAACTTTGTACAGGTTTTGTCGTATTGATATTGATGTATGTGGTCTCAAACGACGCGTAGAACAAGCTTTGCTATTTTCTTATTTCGCCAGCGTTAAAAGCAGAAATAACTTTACGTTTTAACAAAAATAAATATGATGCCTAAAACAGCTATACAGTCAATTATCAAATAATATATTGTATTGGAAGGTCGGAGACTTAACAATGCCTAAAACTTCATAAAATTTATCGTTTCTTTCACTTAGAGTGCTTGCAGCATCTTGTATTTTTTGTAGACTCTTCCTGTTGTTTCTTTTGAAAAAATTCATTCTTTTGAACGCTTTCCAAGTTATCTGGTAAGATCATCTCTCAGTGGATCTTAAAGTTTTAATAAAGGAACTTTTTCTTGTTCCTAGCAAGCCTAATTTTCCTTTTCGTTTCTACTTTCTTCAATTTCCATTTATTTATAATGAGATTTGGAAAGTTAAATCATTGTGAGCGTACCTCTGGTAAACGTTCTTTCTGACACGACTTCATGACGTGTAAAATTTTTAGTTGTAAATTATCATCCTAAGACAATGTGTACTGAAGACACAAGTTTTCAATGTTACTGCGAGCAGTGAAAAACAATTATAAATTTATTTAGTAAATAAAAGCAATGGATGGACACAAAGGTATGCTCTATGCGCAAAGAAGAAAAATGTATAACAGAATTTACTTGTAGATATTACAAACCGTGCAGAAAGACAAACTACACACAGTGGCAAATTGTAAACAAAGAGTACGCGAGATAAAGATGAGATGAAACCAAAGAACATTACAAATAGTAGTTTACACAAATATACCACAATGATAAAATCCACAAAACTTTAAAATTAGCAAGAAACAGGATTGTAAACGCATTAAAAGACAACAATAAATCAGATACGACGTTGAAAATGGTAAGTGTTCCATAAATTGACATCTACCGAAGGTCGCTAAACTTCACAATCAAAAAGTGCTAATTATGGAGATTTAGATATTGATCAAGTTATCCCATGTTTATCATTTGATATGTCTGATCTAGATCAATAAAGAAAATGAATCCACTCTTCAACACTAAATACATGAAAGCCAGTTATAACAGGTTCAAAACAACCAAGTGCCATGAAGAGAAGATATAGAAGATAATAAGAAAATAACTTGTATCATTCATAGGGGTCAACCTCATCGCTGAGGAGATTTTGAATAACATTCATTAGGCTGTGGGTTTTTTTTCTTTCTTTTCTCCTCGTCCAGTCTGTTTTTCACCATCAACTTTACCGCATGATAGGCAGGTACTCCTACAACTAGAGTTGTCACAACACTAATTTGTCATCGGCACAAATGCAACAGCAACAAAGCAACCAGCATGCATTATTTTTCAAGCATGTTTTCAGTATTTTCATATTCTTTTTTGACATGTTAAAATTCCACCTAATGCAGGTAGATGTAATCCCAATTTTAACGATAAAAATCCTATGAAGTTTCTAATTACACTTGCAATCATGTAATCATCTTTCAGTTCATTTTGTAAAATGTCTAAATTATCCAGAGGAAAACATTTGCTAATGATGTAACATTGCAGTTAGCAACATCTAATAAATATTTAATATGTCTTATTAATCTCTTGTGCATTAGTCTTTTCCAAATTGTTCTGCTAAATTTTAGGGGTTATATCTTTACATTATTCATTTGCAATAGATATATTCCATTTCTATTTGAACTCTTCAATTTCTGAAAACTGTACTTTTTCTTGTTCTTAGAAGTTTTTGGAACATGCAAATCCCCTAATTATTGTTCCAGCTAACGTTTGACCATTTACGAACAAAATTATTAATACCGTTGTACCAACAGTACATCTAGCCTCCAGCGATAAAGGCCATGTATATTTTTCATACAATGTTAGGTACAATAAAAGGGTTTATCTAATCTCCAGCGATAAAGGTAATGTATACGTTTCATACACTGATAGGTACAATAAAAGGTGTAATTGTAAGCCTTTATCTATAGATAAATGTCAGAAGGTGATGATGGATTTGAAATGAAAGACATTTACAATCCATTATATTCTTCCTGATTATGATTAATTCTTTATGAGTATGCACTACAAGCACAGGATCAAATATAAGCTGACGATTCAGTAAATCTCTCTAATGGTTTTGATGATAAAGGTACAGGATGTTTTGATAGTAAACATCAAGCTTTAGATCAAAAAGAACGTAAATTAAGTGAACTATTCATAAACTATGTTTAGAAAGTAAGAGATAAAATTTTAATTAAATATGGTATAAAAAAATGCAAATAGGGATGATATATATATATATATATATATATATATATATATATATATATATATATATATATATATATATATATATATATATATATCAGGGTCTATCAGGTACAATCGTCAATGTAAAACTTAAGACACATGGTGGTTTAGAAATGTTAGCATCTAGTAGTTTTGAGGAACAATCGAGAGGGTACAGTTGCATGAAAGAATTAAATGTTCAGGATTTTGCAAAACCGACCAAAGTTCCACTACAACAGAACAATGTCGGGATAAAGTATATAGACTTACAGATACTGTAGAAACGTCCGAAACTCTGCAAAGTCCAACGACATTATCTATATATCCATTAGAACCTACTGTTACCCAAAGACAAATGTAAGTACCAGACCAGAGGAAATAGAAATGCAAACAATAGACTTCAATGAGACGTTACTGAACAAGAGAAAGTTTATTAATCGATGTAGCTTCCTTTTCCCCTCATGTTTCTTATCAATGCAAATTTGCATGCCGAGCATGTGTTAACTCTTTCATGCTCTAATGCATTGTATTTTTCCACATCTGTCACATTCTAAAAACTCTTTGTCTTTCAAAAATTCAAACTCTTCAGGTTCCATTATACTGCTATTTATGCACTCGCCTTCAGACGTCTACGACTGGGACGCCATTTATTAAATGGCACAATGTTTGTAGCTGTTCCCAGCTGTTAAATGAATCATTATACCCCATAACGACTAAACACTTTTTACCGTTCATTCTTTTGGTCAAGATGTCTTTGTCATATACATATTACTCTTGTTCGTGCAACATGCCCTCTATATCTTCTCCCTTCAAGACTTCCTCTTTGCAAACATCTAAAAGTACTTGCTTGATTTTGAATATTTCCTCGGTAAAGTAAGGACGGTAGCCCTTAAAAAAAATGTTTTGAATTTCGAAATTCTGTCTGCTACACCGATTTTAAGTTTAAGCGATCTATATGTATCTGTTGGCAGGTTGCAAAATAGATTGATATATATTTTTGATGTTTTCTTCCTTGCTTGCTTAAACTTGAGTCATATCTATTTATTTATGATGAGTGCTATTGTAAACCATCAATTAGCTCTGTAAAACGTCAAAACAATGTCTGATTTCATTTTACGGTAAATACTTCCAGATTGTACTCTTTATAGTTCTTTTAAACGTTTCCACTACATGTGCTTTTTTTGTCTGAGTAAATTAAAAATAAATTCAAATTCAATATTTTTCTTTTCCAGCAAACCTTGTTTTTGTTGTTGTAGATTTCTTCCATCGTCATGCTGTATATTTGCGGGCGTTCACACTTTAAAACTTTTTCTCACAGCATTATGTGTATAACCTCCATTTATTGTTCTCTCTTTTTCAGCCAAAGTGTATTTCTCAAAAATAGATATCAATGTCAGAATGTATTTGTATTTATTATATACTCATTTTTTTCTCCGTTAACTTTGCATTGTCAGAATCGTGCAGTATTTCTCCATACTGCACGGCTTCATACTGCACGACACGTGTGTCTAAAAATAGTATCGCGTGTTAGGAACTACCTTTTATTGTGAACAAACAATGTACGCAAATGTAGCAGACACCGGAGCTTTTGCTTTATTAGATTTGTCTGTGGATGAACAAAACAAGCTGTTTGAGAGTAGAGATGATAAAGCTGACGATGTGGATGAATTCATTGAGTCACAAAAGAATCTTTCAGCCAAGCAAGTGACTGAACGTGATAACAAACGTGAGGCATGCAGTATTGAAAATATCATTCTGATCATTTAAACACTTATTTAGCCGATGGTTCAGACTATGAACCATGCTCTCTAGAGTCTATAAAAAAATAGCATAAAAAGGCATCTTATGACCAAATGATATTCCGTTTCTCTCAGAGACCGCTAAGTTTACAAGTCAGTCCAAGCACTAAATTCGAAAAAATACAACTAAAGAAGGCGGGTTTTGGTATAAAAGCAAGTGCCTCGGAGCCAAGAAGCCACGATAACGAAGAAGCCTTATTTTCCGCTGACTAAATGGGCTCTCACACCCCAGCCGCTTTGCAATTTTGCCGTTTTTTTATTTATTTTTTTTTTTTCAGAAATTGTTTGGATTTATTATGACAGTACATATAAATATGTCATCTATAGCTGGTAATAAGAATGACAATAAATGTACTTACTTTTCTGCATCTTGAATTTCTTCAAAATGTACTTTCTGATCCACGGCGCGAAATTTCACTGCAATCTAGACTACATTTCCAACATAAATCACATTCCCAAGGAAAATTTACTGCACTCCAAAACGAAATGAATTTAATATTCCCTAAAAAAAATTTAATCCTGCATCTTCTTGAGAATTTCACTTAAAAGAATTTCATATTTTGTCCACCTTATGATTCCAAACTATCAAGGACAGGAGAGTAACACATGTGTAAGCTAGCTTGCTGTCGAGGCCAGTCCCTCTAGCTACATGTACATCGTACGTAATAGACCCAGCTTAAAACGAAATGAGCAGAATTTAGCTGAATCGACAGAAAAACAAAATCCCTCCATTCCAGATCAACTGGGAAAGTTGTTCCAAGGCGCAGTCATTCACAGTATGACTCAAAATTTCGATTTTAAGTAGAAAAAAATGAGATTTCTTTTTGAAACAAATCACAGAGCGCGCGCTACTCAACCAAGTTACTGTGTATTGGTTTAACTTCGGTTGTGTATTTACTTTAGAATATAGCAGAAATTCAGTTACTTTGTTTCTTGTAGTGTGTTCTTTTTTTATTCAGCCTTAGGTAGAAAAGCTAAATGAGTATATAATAAAAAGGTTACTGCATTTGTATGGGAAAATATGAACGAGTTTTTCTGAGCTATACTGCACTCCTGACGTCGTGCAGTATAGCTAAAAAAAACTCGTTCATATTTTCCCATACAAATGCAGTAACCTATAACTATCGTTGTATTTCTCTTATGGATACATGTCAACAATGTATGCCTGCTATTGGTTATTCACGTGACTAACACAAACCCTTCTGTACAGAAATCTTTTTCTCGCTTTCTTCTGCAATGTGTAGGTAGACCGTTCAGTTAGCCTTCTTTCAATTATACTATTTGTATCCCGTTTAATTTCTTCTCACAAAGGATTGATACTGTTGTGAGCATATGGCCTTTCAGTATCGTGTAAATTATTCAAAAACGAAATTATAACAACCAGATAATGCTTTATGCTTGATAAATTGTTTCAGTGTCTTATTAACATACCACCTGAACAATGTCTACAAGAGATACTTGTATTTGTTCAATTTACAACGTTTCTTAAATCCTTTCCAAAACGTATGAATGATTTCTGATTTAAGTCAATTTTTGCCATTTCAGTGGTTGATCTGCTATAGCTACTTCATTTACTGAGTCACAATATGTTGTATTAAAGAGAACTTTGATTTTTGAATGGACTCTTCCGTCTCTGTTTTGTCTTCAATAATTGTAGATTGAGCGTATAAAGTTTACCAAATCTTCAAGTTGAAAGGTAAATTTAGCTAAATGCAAACTGTATTTATTTACCGACTTCAAATACGTAATTTATTTCTTATTCGTATTGTACTCCTTTGACCATCTGACTTTCAGAGTTGTTCTGCCTATTTCGGATGTTATAATAAATTAAAGTAATATGCGAATCTGCATCTTTTCTGCAGCACTGGAGTATATCCTTCTTGTATTTGTGTCCTTTCTAACATTGTAATTTTGCGAGAAGGCTTGTTGTTTCGGGACACCGCAGCCGTCGGCCTTTCGCTGTGCTCTCTCTCTCTTGAGGCTCAGCAGTTGAATATTGATTCTTTATTGTAGTGCTGTCTTATGCTTACGACAGTGAGTTGGTCTGTTGCGCTAATGGGTTAGAAACTTTAGATTTTATATTCTAGTATTTTCGGATACCTATACGAGTAGATTGGTTTGAACATATTTTATTGCTCCAAGGCTCTCACATATTTACTACTTGATTCGCGAAATTAAAAAAGTATCTCCATAAAACATGTCAGCTCCAACGAAAAGTTACATGAATAAAAAATGATAAAGATATTAGGAAATACAATGTACATGAAACACGGAACTATTTAAAAGTTTAATAGGTTTATTCATATAAAAAAATAGATCATTGTTGCAAAGTAATGCATTACCTTTTGTAATAAATTTGCATGCAAATGTTGTTTTGTAGCTTTCTTTGAAATCCTTAGGAGGTTTATATAACTTCATAACTTCTAGGATAATACTCTGATCAGGCGGAACGGCTGTAAGCTCTACGGACATTATATATCACATAGAACATGATGGAGTCCAAGTGAACCTGAGATCGCTCACCTAGCTAACATCAGCCTAAAAACCGAAAGTAAAAGCAAATGATATGGTATGCTAGGTTGAAATATCCCAAAGCCAGTTGAAATATCCCAAAGCCAGTTGAAATATCCCAAAGCCAGTTGAAATATCCCAAAGCCAGTTGAAATATCCCAAAGCCAGTTGAAATATCCCAAAGCCAGTTGAAATATCCCAAAGCCAGTTGAAATATCCCAAAGCCAGTTGAAATATCCCAAAGCCAGTTGAAATATCCCAAAGCCAGTTGAAATATCCCAAAGCCAGTTGAAATATCCCAAAGCCAGTTGAAATATCCCAAAGCCAGTTGAAATATCCCAAAGCCAGTTGAAATATCCCAAAGCCAGTTGAAATATCCCAAAGCCAGTTGAAATATCCCAAAGCCAGTTGAAATATCCCAAAGCCAGTTGAAATATCCCAAAGCCAGTTGAAATATCCCAAAGCCAGTTGAAATATCCCAAAGCCAGTTGAAATATCCCAAAGCCAGTTGAAATATCCCAAAGCCAGTTGAAATATCCCAAAGCCAGTTGAAATATCCCAAAGCCAGTTGAAATATCCCAAAGCCAGTTGAAATATCCCAAAGCCAGAATGATGCACAACAGATATTTAGACATTGGCTGCGCTTGTTTATTTGTTTGTTTGATTTATTTTTTTTCAAAGGAAAACTTTGTAATGACAGCAATATTTCCAATAAGCATTATTTGTGTTACCTTAAGAATTTTTCGTGATTAAAGCACCTCTGCTAAATATGGTCTAAGAAGAGCAGTCATTTCAAATAACAAATCGGTCTTATATGTACAAATTTGAAGGACTTTGATGCTAGGATGATCTTTGATAAAGCTGATCCAAAGATAAGACGCATTTAGAAAAGTGGTTGGAAATAGCAAACGTTGACTGATGACTGAAGACTCACAAGACACGACGGACGAAGCACGACTAATGACGGACGCAGTCAATACCAACGCGATCGGAACTTCCCTCGTCCCTTTCCATCAATCTAAAAGAGACTCATATAGTTTTCAGTCGAGTGATTTACATCAAATCGGTAAAAAAAAATTTCCAGGAGGTAACGCTGCCCTTGTATAAATGGAGTGGCACTATATGTAACCATAGCAGCAGGTACGATAGAATGATATTTCCTATAATAGTTAAGAGTATTGCGGACATGCACTGAAACAGGCTGTTTTAAATAACATCAAATAGTACACCACATTCTTAATCCAAATTCCTTGAAGAAGCAGTAGCAAATGTTCGAAACCATTTACTGTTAACAGTACTACTGTATTCACTGCGGAAACTTAGAATACCGATATCCCGGAAGTGAAACTTTTTTCGTTTGTGAGCATGTTATCCAACATCACAAGACAACGTAAACAAACACAAATTCAATACTGAAATAAAAATTCGAGATCGCAGATACGCATTTACTTAGTTAAAGTACATTTTTGCCACTGGCAACATATTGCGTGAGCATTAAAAAAAAGAAAATTGCATAATTAATCCTTCTCCTCCACCAGACACTGAGTTAATACTAGTATTTTACAGCAAAACTATTGCTGTAAATATTATTGACCCTTGAACTACTACTACTACAACTACTACTACGAAAAAGACAAAGTTTGCAATCAAAAGTTATTAAAATGTTAGTCTCTCATAGTATCGTTTCTTTCTTGTCTTTTCGTCTTGCAGTAGCAAAATTGTTTTATCCTAGAGTCACCTGCACATTGCGACTGAGGTTCATAGATGTCAAGCCGAGATATGCCCCCTACCAGCTTCATTTTCATATCTATGTAGTCGACCATGCCTTCAAAAAGCCCGTTCCCAGGCAAGGTTTGCACTAGGATTGTATAGCTTGCATTTGCATTTTCTAGAAACGTTTGCCATGACTCATTTAACTCGTTGAATTTTTCTTCATTAAAAAGTTTGGAGATACTTGCTTCTTGAACCTCTCTGAGCGTAAGATTTTCACATTTGTCTTGACCATCATTATGCAGAAGTATTTTGTTAATATTATCGACGATAAAATTTGACATATTTACAGTCAGTGGCAATGATTTGGGGACTGGAGAAGTTGATAGGCACAAGCAGAAGTTTTCAGGTATTCCTGCCTCCTTGCAATTTCTCGAGTGCGGTACACTTGACAAAAGACTTACTGCTTCTCGACTTCCAGGATGTTCTCGGCGTGTACCATTATACCTTCTGTAAATTATATCTTGAATTGTTTGATGCAGATCAAACGCAGTTGTTAACTTCTTAGAGTTGCTTTGTAAGCTTATATGAAGATCTAGATACTTTTCTTTCAAATTTTCGGGGAGATATATAGAAAGAAATGGCATAGAGTTCTCGAGTCGACCTAGAGAAGTTGTGCTGAAACCACCCATACGGAAGCCATGGTCACTTACAACAAACAATACAGCGGATTCCAAGTGTCCTTCTTGCTGGAACCATTTAAATAGATCTGCAAATGTCTCGTCAGCATTTTCTATTCCATTAAAAGCATCGTGTGTCAGCTGGTTTAACCACGAAAAGCAAAATCTCAATTTTCTTTTATATTCGTCAAGAAAATCCCTGAAATAATTCAGTTGCAGTTTGTATTTTTCTATGTTACCAAAGCAATATCCCGGTTTTATATCGTTTACAAGGACTGGTGTGAATCTCTCAGCAGCAAGGATGAAGGGTCTAAAGTAATAGTCTGTTGGTGGCTGCTTAAACCCCATTTGAAGATAGTTAAATGTTGAATATTGTGGCTTATCCTCTGCATACATTGTACTGTAGTTTAGCATGGCGGCCTCTTTCCAAAGGAACGGCAGTGAGTCCAGATATGACTTTCTATAATTCATGGGTAGTTCGGAGTCACTGTTTCCAATTAAAAGTGGAATCAGATTAGGAAATGTGTTGAGACCAACTTTCATATAACCACTAAAATCATAAGCACTTAAATTATTTATCAAAAGATTATAAGTTTTGGGTAGCTTTCTCAAGAATTGAGAACGAGAAATGGAATCTATCCCGAAAACGAAGATACTAAATTTGTCATCCGTCTCATTGCTTACAGCAATTGTTATGTTGTCTTTATATCGCATATTGGTACGTAAATAGTCATATATGACGTTTTCGCTGCTATTGCATCTTACACGAAAAAATCTCTCCGGTATAAATTTTGGAGGTTCGAAATCGAGGGTGCTACCATACTGGAAAGATCTGTCACCATTTTGACGTTCGATTCGTTGATAGCAACATTTCAGATCTTCTTGACTGACGTTATAAAATATCCTTAAGGCCGTGGTATTGCATTGCAGCACACCTTCCTTGTCAATGTACATTAACGATGGTGTTTCAGAACATTTACTTGCAGCAGTTGTCCTCAGATATTGAGCTACAGACTGGTGCCAAGGATTGAGAACTGGGAGTCTGCATGACGTCTTGGTGTCGTTGAGTGGCAATATAATCACGTTTTCATATTAATTTGATAACATATACACAGAAATACATGCACCAAGAACACCCATAGATAGTATCAGAAAGAAATATTTTCTTGATGTAAAGCATTTCTTGTCACTAATGTTGTTATTCATGTTTATATTATAAAAACTTTTCAAATTCGTTGTAGAAAACCCAAAGTTGAAATACTATGCAAATTATGTGCAATTACATCCAAAATTGTGTCCGCCAATAAAAATATCAAGTAGTTCTGGTGTTTAACGAATCTTCAATCCGTCTTCTGAGTAATCTATCGAATCGAAACTTCTTTATACCCTGCAAATAAAAATTGAATACCTGTTAAAGACATGTGTCTTTATATTTTTACTCGTTTTTACCTAAACTTAGTCCTCCACAATGACTTTCGGTTTACTTGTTTAAACAGTTTCACAAAGAGTTGAGACCTGGAAGAGAATCTCCAATAAAATATGTTCTCAGTAGTTTTGCAGAAAGCAAAATTCAATCTGAAAATCAAGCCAAATCTCGACATCATTTTCAATCAGATTCTGTTTGCAAGTCCAAAAACAATACTTTTGAATCCAGCATTACCTTTTGAACGTATCTATTTATAGTGCTTTGGTTTACTAGTAATGTACCTATTTTCTTTCTTTTCTTTATCTTTTTTTTCTCCTCGTCGCAAACGCATCTGGGATTACTCAACCTCTGCTTTTGACATATGGAGCATTAAAAATGGAGGCACAAACCTTATCTTTTGGAATCTTGACAGCCATGATAAAAGTGATTGTACCGTCTATGTTGACTTCAGCCAGGGTAGTGGTCACATTTTGTGTTTATTCAAATGTCATAAATGGGCCATTAAGTATATGTAGTACCAAAATTACCACCCTTTTATCATCTCATATGTAGATCGTTTCAAACTGTATTTTATTGGAGTACCTAGTTACCGAAAAGTGATCACAATACTAAAAATTTAAAATGTTATTTTTATTTCATTCTGTGAGTTGACCAATTTCTTTTAACGTAGAAAGGTCATATAAACGTCATTAAGCGCAAATAGCGCAGCCTTATTTAGTATTATTCCTTGTTAATATAATTAGTAGTAATATTGGTCACCCTGGCCGTAGGTTTACATGTGGGGATCGGTCTGCGTGTCTACGGGCATTTAACATTGAGGGTACATTGTTACATTGTTAGACGTGGTTGACTTCAAATGGGGTTACATGGTTATATTGTTAGAAGTTGTTGAACTCAATAATTGAAACATTTATGAGTGAGTGTCTACAGTGAATTAACATTATGTCGTAGGTTGACGGGGGGGGGGGGGGAGCGGTCTGGGTTTCAATGGGAAATTTTATGTTAAAATCAATTCGAGACGTCCTGTAGACACCCAGAAATTGGTATGCTTAACATGACGCCGTAGGTTTAGACGCAAAATGCAATATGAAATAGTGATATACTATCCAATATTAAGAGAGCTATTATCCATCACCTAGTGATCGACTATCCAACACCCACTTTTCAAGTATTATCCAACACCCACTTTTTGATTACTATCGAACACAACATGTTTGGATTGCTATCCAGCGCCCACGTTTTGATTACCATACAACACCCCACTTTTTGAGTACTTTCCCACGCCCACTTTTTGATTACTATCCAACACCCACTTATTTTAGTACTATCCACCACCCCCTTTTTGATCACTATCCAACACCCCATACATAATATCCAACACACCATGTATAGTGAATAAGAACCCCAAACTTACTAAACAACGAAAAGGGCAGGACTGCATTCACACATTATACTTACAAACACACAAACATGCCATCACACAAGAGGGGGTAGGATGTAATCGAAGATGGATGAAATATACACACATTATCACACACAAGCAAAGGTTGTAGTGTTGACAGACACGCTATACCCACAAACACACTATCACACACAAAAAGGGGTAGAAGTTATTTTGTTTTTAAGGTTTCAGTTTGTTGTAAACAGACGTATAGATAGATATACATAGACATACACAAACATGCAAAGATAAAACACTCTCTATTAGAGGCGGCTGTATCTCCCGAGTCTAGCTCCACATACAGCACGTCATTTTTTTCATCCATCTCCACTCCAAGTTGTTTTCGTAGAGGCAATGAGCTCAAAACTAGGCCCGTTTGCCTCCATCTCCCAATCCTCCTATGTCGACTGTTGCTGCTGCTGCTCCTCCTGTTTCATTTGCCTCAACCTTTCCGTTACCCTCATCCAGTTTTGGTTGAGGCGTTGAAAACCTCTCTACCTCATCTGGTGCAACATTTCCACCTTCTCTTCCGTCCATGTTATTACTTTTTTGTCCAGGACTTCTCTAGGGAACTCCTTAGCTGCTTCTCAACAGGACCGATGATGAATGGCAAGATTGGCGAACGCACAGTTTCATATACTTCAAACACCCCTAAATATAGTACATAGAGAGAATAGAATAGAAGTCAAGAGAAATCACGCGGACCTGAAATAAACGATCCTTTTTATATTTCACACAAACTCATGGTCGTTGGCATTGAGAGACTTATAATACACAAGGGTAGTAGTGCTTAATCACACACAATACTCATCAACAAACATACTGTCACACTGAGGTAGGGGTTTTAAGTTTTAGTTTTTGTGAATGACAAAAACATAAACCGACACACAAATACATGATATATTGGCAATGATAGAGTAGTTTCTATCTTTCAAGAGATGTAGGTGGCCCACAAAAGGGCCGTGTGGTTATTGTTCTGGACCGTTGAGATGTTAACGACGATATTTATAATTGCTAGGTCTCGCCATGGTCTTACTATCGTGCAGGGTCTTCTCTTCTGTCTGCTGCTGTTTCTTTTTCTTTTCTAATTTGACCTGTTCTTTTTCATCTCCTCTCGCAGAACTTGTTCAGCAAGGTCTTGGGACACTTGTATGAAAATTTTGGTTTTCTTTTCCATTTTCCTCTGTATGAGGTGGTGATTATCCTGTTTATGTGCACCATGGCTTCAGTTAACTTGTTAATACTTTCGCTCATTTTCTTATGACCTGTCTGTTCGACGATGGATGGCAAGACTGATAAACGCACCACTTTATCTGTGAGAAGCACAGACGCGAAGGAAAACATCCCTCAGATTCGGTACGCGGACGTGGAAAAAAAAAACATTGAAAATTTAAAGATTTTGTGGAAAATAGTCTTTAGCCATTTCTGTCATTACAAACGTTTTAGGCTTTCTACTCAAAGGCATAGCCAAATAACGCATGGAATCTTCAAATTGTACGTTTTCCACTTTCGTGAATTTATGATTTTGGCTCCGTTTATGTTGACTGTTTAAATTCGGTGTTTTGTTTAAAATATCATTTGAAAAGAAATTGTCCATCGTATCCTGAGAAATTGTGAGCCATGGTTGTAGCTTATCGATAACAGTTCCCGTAGACCTGGACTTCTTCTTTGCACCAAGTGTCGTCGCTGGGGTCAAAAATCAAGTTTGCAAAATTAGCAATAGTACGAGGGCCACGAAGTGTATTTTCTTGTACTACTGAAATCATACCACAATTTGGACAGTGAACAAATAAATGTTCTTTAATGGATTTGTCACAAGCACGATGAGCTACGCAAAAATTAGGGATGTGACTTCCAGTCTTTTGTGGATATTCAAAGTAATAAAAAAGGATAAAATGCATATTCTTATTATTCTTGTTCTGATCGTCATGAATACTTCCTCGAGTTCACTGTCGTATCTTTGAATGTAACACTGATGATTGGTTATTCCTTGTAACAAAATGTCCACACATGATGGAGCACACTCTCAATAATTAGCAAGCACCTTCTATTGTTGAGATTGTTTCACGCGATGTCGCTCGTAACAAGTTCGGCTCACGAATGTTCGCTTTCAATTAGAGCAATCATTTTTTTCTTTTCATTCATGAATGCAAGGTCGGAAGTTAAATGCCCACGACATCTCTCTCCACAGTGAATATGTTACTCCCGATTGTTAAATCTTTGGTCACATTTCTCGGAATAGTAATTGTATTCCAGAAATCCTTTGATAGCTGTAATAGCATCGAAATGACCTTAGTAATAATAAACGTGAATGTATTTTCCGTCTGGGAAATCTGGTCCTCGAAACACGAGAGCTCAACAAACAATTTGAGGATATACTTTCAACATATAACAAGATGCCAACACGTCTTGAAGTTTTTGCATTTCATAAACTCCACACAGAGACCGTGTGTGGAGTTCCTTAAATGCAAAAACTTCAAGACCTGTTGGCTTGCTGCAAAAGAATTTCTGCTTCTCTAACTTGTTTGGGTTTGTAAGATTGTCTAATGCTTTTCCATGATCGTTTCCTTTCTCCTGTATCACTCTTCTCGGCATAAGTTTGAGCCACGACGATGGCTCTGTCTAAACACATTTGATCTTGGTGGTTGTCCGTCTGAACGATACTTCGGTCGGTACTGCGAAGTTCATCCATCAATAAATGTTTGCGTCGTCCGCTACCTCTTGGAGGTGAAACGTGCATCTTGTGAAGTGTGGCTTTTCCATCGATCATGTCAAATCCGTCGTTTGATTGCTGGATATGTTGAATTTTGTCCAAAATTTTGGAAGATGTTAATTCTGCCGGTGTTCTAAACTCAATCCACACAGGAGATTTCAAACTGTCTTGATTGATGTATAGTCTCAAACGATCGTCATCTTGAGCCTGGCACTGTCGTTTCAATGTCTTTAATAATGATTTCCATAAATTTGTAATGAAACCTCTGCTTCCTCTGGTGGAATCTAACACTTGAACTCTTTAAATTTCACCGCGTACGTGTAAGCAGTCATTAGAAATTTTCTGGAAGTCACTTTTTGGGTAGGTCGAATGTAAAAATAATCGTCAGGAGTTACCAAACGGCTTTCTTTTTTGACTGATCTTGACTCTCTCGTCTTGTAGTGGGGGTAGATGGTGTTGTCTCTGGATCACTCATGTTTTCTTAAAAATCGTTAGCGTGAACTTGTGCTAATAGTTCTCTCAGCGTATGAGGCGACACAGAACGTCGTCGTTGTCTCTTGGCCTCTTCTGGTTTCTCGTTGGAAAGGTTTCATCTTTTCATGTTGATTGAACACACCCTGACTGAATTATGCTACACGCATTCTGATTGGTAGAACATTCCAATCCGTTTCGATCCGGTCCTGGACTATATATAGAGGTGTGTTGGCCCATCGAGTCACTCATTTTCAAGCCAACGCGACAAGATGTGGGTAAAAGTCGAGCCATCGACCATCATTTCCAGAATGCTGTTTAATCCAGATTTCCTGGTATATGTCAAGACATCATAGGCTATTACCAGGATCACATACATATACAGCTATATGGAAGAGACAAATCTTTGTGGAGGGGCAAGGGTGCTGACGCGTTATTTAGTCTACGGATCCGCTGTGAGGAATAGTTTACGGAGAAGAACTGTGTAGCGGTGTTGTATGTGTTTACCCTCCCTTCAAGGCCACCCAGTTCTCTTCGAAAAGATAGATACCACTCAAAGTCATTGCCACACTATGTGTTTTATGTTTGTATGCTTGTGTATATCTGCGTCTATATCTGTTCACAACCAACAAAAAGAACCTCCCTCTATCCCCTTTATGTGTCATAGTATGTTTGCGTGTATAGTGTGTCTATAAACACAACTATTTTTGCTTGTTTGTGATAGTGTATATATACTTCATCCCGCTTCTTTTACATACTATCCCCTCTTGTGTGATAGTGTGTTTGTGTATTTGTTAGTATAATGTGTGTAAGCACTCCTGCCCTATTCATTGGTTAGTAAGTGTGGGTTTTTAGTCACTACACACGACGTGTTGGATAGTATATATGGGTGTTGGATAGTACTAAAAAAGTGGCGTTGGATAGTAATAAAAAAATTAGGTGTTGGATAGCAACAAAAAATGGCTGTGGGACAGTACTCAAAATGTTAGTGTTGGATACAACTCAAAAGTGGGGTGTTGGATACTAATCAAAAAGTGGGTACTGGGTCGTAATCAAAACGGGGTGTGTTGATAGTGCTCCAAAAGTGGGTGATGGATAGTAGATCACTTAATGGGATAGTACATCACTATTTCACATTACATTTTCCGTCTAAACCTATGGCATCGTGTTAAGGTTGCCATTTTGTTACAAAGAAAAAGCTGCGTGCCTACGGGAAATCTCGTGTTAATTTTAATGTTACATATTCAGGAAATTAGCACCTTGTCGCTAGGCTTGGCTTTTGCTAAAAGTCATAATGAAATTTAATATATTGACTTTCTTTTTTAACATAATTAAAAATAATTTGAAATTCTTAGGCATCGTAAATAATGAATAATGGAATATTTCTCCTTAAAAGAAACACACTGAACGCTTCGATACTTGACATTCCATCAACAGAGCAAGTCAAAAAAAAAAAAAGGAAATTGCAACCACTTTTCAAATATATAAATGAAAATAATTTTAACTGAATTTTCGCAATAAGGCGTAGAGATTCGTTGAAGAGAATTATCCCCAGTACAGACTTTACAACGGTAACAGTCAAAATTTTATGAATTTTTCAATGATATTTAATCATATCTGAAAAGATTACCAGTAAAAACAATTCGACAGTTTGATTCTATGAAAGTTCAATTTGACTTAACGTTCAGAAAGGTGAACAAGTTGAGTACAGAAACTTCTGTCACAGAACAAAAAGGTCTATAAATATATAAAATAGAGACGAAGTGGATAATACATCTGGGTAGGAATTAAGGAAAAGCACACGATGGATATTTGAAGAGATAGAATATTTCTCATTGCACATATATAGGTATCAGCCTCTCAGAGAACACTCGTACATTAGTTGACTTTATGTAACTTACTCAACCTGTCGTATCAAACGTGGTGTAGGCAACAAAACACCTATTGGTCAGTCTCGTGGAATACTTGTGTCAGGTAGTTTCCAGAGACTAACAGCTGATCAGATCACGATAAGGATAAGTTTTCAAGAAGACAGCAGAATTCAAAGAGAATGAAATTGAAGTAGACTTAGAAGAAAGTGAGGAAGATCTTTAACAATTTTAGGAAGACTTTAAATAGAATGTCAAAACAGGTGAAAAATAGAACAGGTATTACTAGGTTCACTTTCAGTAGTCAATATTATCAGTTTTATTGATTTAGGACATATCATTTTGAAGTTAAAAACAAAGCCAACGCACGAAATAAAGCATGGTACAAAACACAACGTGACTGCAAAACAGAATCAGGAGGTAAAAATGAAAAACAAAATACAGAACAATCTTTCCTCCATTCCGGAAATGTTTCATTCAGTAATGATAAAAGTTTTTAATGTCTTTTCAATGCCTTTTTCTTTCTTTAAAAAACAACAAACAAACAAAATTTCGACTGATTCAACGCTTCCGAATTGTAAGTACCCGCTTTACTATTTCAAACCCTCGTTAGATCCCTTGTCATGTTATCTACCTTTCTATCTATCTATCTATTAATAATAATAATAATAATAATAATAGTTGTTGTTGTTGTTGTTGTTGTTGTTGTTGTTGTTGTTCTCAACCACTTTTACTGCTTGTTAAACCTTTTGGCTTCTTTGTATACTCAAGGAGAAAAACATGACTTACATCACATATATAGCAATACAAAGAGACTCACGTTACGCTTAAGGAACAAATTTTTAAAAAGTAACGAAGCACATTGGTACTCGCCAAAAAAAAAAAAAAAAAAAAAAAAAAAATTAGACAGGTATCAAAAACTAAGAGATCATACCAATTGTAGTACGAGCACAAGAAGAGATAACCCCACAAACTAGGGAACAGCCAAAAGACGCTAGAAATAGAATCAGTGCAAGCTATACTATATATATAGTTTAACCATGTACAGAAAGAAGCATTCATTCAAACAGCAAGAGTGATGTGAAAGGTCCGTAAGAATTTACTCCACGGAAAGTAGTCTGATCTCAGAAACAAAAAGAAAAAATCTCAAGCGGTTGTGATAGTGAGGGATGATGAGACAGACGAACAGACAGACATAGTTTACTATCGGCGTATCAGGCATTTATCGGATATCTTGCCACACATATGAAACTAGATGACTTACTTGTAAACGGTTGTCATCTCAGTTTCCTTTTAATGGCATCTGCAGTGACTCCATTGTTAACGTACCAAATTCGAAACCAGAAGTCTGTGGTTCGAATCGTGCACAGACTAGGTCGGCTCGGTTTAACTGTGAGCAAGGCACTTTGCTCCAATTGCCTGGACACAAGATAACCTCCTGTGTTGATTAGCTTCTTAACGCCAATTATTATTACTATTATTATTAATAAATGGAAATTAATAAATGGAATGTTTTAACGGCTTTACTACTTCATTTCCAACGAATCTTCCTTTAGCACAAATTGTGAAAAATTCTCTTATGTATCTGTCAGCATCTTATTGCATCCAAACGTGGATCACTGTCTGGGATCGGCATAAGATACTTTGTCTCCTTAAATGAATCGCAACACTGGATAAAAGAAAACACGAATAGATAGCAATCTTCTCACCTCCTTTTTTGAACGGAATGAGGTAATATGTCTGTTTCAGGGGTATGTAACAAAAGAAGTTTTTGCAGTTGTTTAAAAGCTGTTTAAATTTTCGTATTCTCTTCCTGGGCTGTACTAAGAAGAGAAAAAAAACTCGTGACTGAAGTTTATTTCACAAATAAATCATGCCATCCAGTGTCCCAGGTAAACACAGGCTTGTGAGCCCATGGGGGCGAAACAACTGACATCTGATACTATTTTTTCTTCTTAAATTAAACACCAGAAGTATGAAGGAAAATAAAATCCGCACTCACTGCAAACCAGTGACAAATTTATGGTCTGAACAAATGTTTTGTCATGTTCGCGTT